>JALGBA010001813.1:0-214634 GCA_023970755.1 Azemiops feae
ACTGGACAGCCATTTGTCTGAAATTGTATAGGGTTTCCTGCCTGAGCAGGGGGTTGGACTAGATGGCCTCCCATGTCCCTTTCAACTTTATTATTATTATTATTATTATTATTATTATTATTATTATTATTATTATTATTATTATTATTATTATTATTATTATTATTATTATTATTATTATTATTATTATTATTATTATTATTATTATTATTATACACTTTCACAGAAAAGATCTTACGTTTAAATGCCCCATTTCTTTCCCTTTCTGATTATTCTGCTGAGCATGCATTGCTTACTCAGCAGATAGCTGACTTCTACGCTGCACTTACCAAAGAATAACAACCTTGAAGAACTATTGCTCCCTGAAAATGGATTTGAAAATTGGATTTGTTTTTGTTTAGGCTGGAAAGGGAGCAGTTGCAGCACTCTGTGTGAGCCAACTCTGTTATGACTTGTCTGTGTTTAAATGAAAGCATTTTGGTTGCTTCATCTTGAAAATATATCTTCTCGACTTGTGAAGCAAAGTCTATTGCAATAGCATGCTGATACTGAAAAAAAAAAGAACACATTCCATTCTTACTGCCTTTTTTTAATACTTTCTTATTGACAAACATCTCCTGGGGCTGACCCAGGTAAAAGTTCAGATTTTATGCCTTCTTTGAACAGGGGAGAAAAATATCCATGTACCTACACCACCACAAGTCTGTGTAAAGACCCAATAACCCACTTCTATCTACAGTGCTTTCCAAATATAAATAAACACTAACTATGCTCACATATATAGGTTTGTCACGCAGCACAAAAATCCATGTATGGATTTCAAGATGTTCTGGTGATAGCATGACAAACATGACAAAATTTGTGCAGGCTAATTAGTTCAACTGAAGAATGGTCCCTGAAGCTTTAAAGCATGCATCCTAAATTTTATTTTGCAGCTAGGACATCAACGGAACAGAAGAATAAATTGTTTCATAGGCTTTTCCAAGGTTCATCAAGCCAAGAATTTTGTTCTGAAGCATGATGTAATTGAACAAAGCTGTTATATGCAGGTAGCCCTCGACTTACAACAATTCATTTAGTGACCATTCAAAGTTACAACAGCACTGGGAAAGAAAGTGATTTATGACCATTTTTCACTCTTATGGCCTTTACAGATTTCCTGTGGTCATATAACCAAAATTCAGACACTTGGCAACTGGTTCTTATTTATAATAGTTGCAGTGTCCCAGAGTCATGTAATCACATTTGTGACCTTCTGACAAGCAAAGTCAATGGGGAAGCCAGATTCACTTAACAACTGTATTACTACGTTAACAACTACAGTGATTCACTTAACAACTGTGGCAAGAAAAGTTGTAAAATGGGGCAAAATTCACTTAACAACTGCCTAGCTTAGCAACATAATTTTTGGAGTCAATCATAGTTGTAACTCAAGGATTGCTCGTATCAATGCAGACCATCCCATCAGAAGCTGCACTATGATGCACTTGGGGCCTTTGCTTGACTTAAGTGAACAGGGATCCGGCTAGTCTAAGAGAAAAGTTCTTCAAAGCAAAGCCAATAGACTGATTCTGAAATATTGATATTCTCCACTATTGCATATTGTTTTTTCCTAATCCAATGTCTGAGACAATATCTGGGCTTTGGGTGGCATGCTAAAGACCGGAGAGTAGTTGGTGGGGGACAAACTTGAATTCATTTCCTTTACTTTCACATCTAATTAAAATTAAAGATAGCTAATATGATTATGCTTTCTTTCATAATGTTCCCATTCCATCATATTAAAAATTGCAATCTATGTCTACATAAAAGAAGCGAGTCATTGCATCACCTGGCTGCACTATCATTTGAAGACATGCTATAGTCTACCTCTAGGTAATTGCATCCTATTTCTCTTTGATTGATTTTTGTTATCTTAAAGAACAATGTACAACATATTCTGAGCTGCTGACACGAAGACCACCTTGTGGGTTTTTTAAAATCCTCCATTAGCAAAAGATTCTGAATGGACATTATTTTGACAGTCTTTCCCCCCCCCCCAAACTGGGGGACTTATAGACATTTGACTCTGTTTTTCTGAGAGCCCACAACTCAGTTTAATAGAATCTAGCTGTTATAATCTAGGAGATTCTTCCTGACTTCATCTAATAGCACAAAATGGTATATCTAGCGGTGGGGAATATATGCGGCTGAGGGTTGAATAGTTGGGATCTTGGTGTCCTTTGAACTTCATTGTTTTTCTGCAAACTTATAATTACCAGACTAACTAACATCATCAGTTCATGGGAGAATGAAGTTTTCTGGTTGTTTGTCTGGTTGTTTATAAACTGGTATAGTTGTTTATGAACTGGTTGTTTATAAGATAAATTGGATTTTGTTCTAAGTTCAACCATTTTCCTCAGCCATCCCCCCCACTTTTTTTTTAATCTATGAAGAGTTCTTGGCAATTCAAAAGCTTGAAGCCATTTTATAAAACCACCGTTAGCGTATTAAAATGTTGCCTCCGTGGATTTCAGATTCTTTTTGGCGTGATCAGTACTGTTACTATTGCTTTTTAGGCTGATATGAAACCTGTGAATTAGAGACCAGCCTCTCAGAGCAACTGTTCAGAGAATTCCCTGGCAAAAATAAATGGTTATTACATTGAGTTAATTTTATAGAATAAATATGGCTTTGCAGTGTATCCAATATAGCTCGGAAATCTTCAAAGCCAATGTTTAGTTTTCCAAGGTTATGAAAAGCAAAGATCAATTTCTTTGGCTATTTGTCTTCTAAATAACTCAGGCAGAGAAGGAAAAGGTCTCCAATATTTTTGCCATAGCCAAAGGAGATTGAACTTAAGAACCTGGGTGTTGTCATCTCTGCCTTTCTATCACAGCTGGTGATGGTGGTAGTAAATGATCTGTCACAAAGCTGGGAAAAAATAACCATAGTTTTAGTGCTGTGCGGGTTAAAGACATCAACATCTTAAACTTTACCTGGAAGAATGCAATTTTCTCCCTCAGTAACCATTTGTACCTCAAAGCATAAAGCAAATAAACTGTATCCCTTAAAACCTTTCTTTCTATTCCCTCACCTCCACGAGAAAATGGGAAAGTGTCATACTATTTACACAAGTTGCCTCACAGGTGTCAATGGAAAGAACCAAAGGTCAAAAACCTGGGGAGACTATTGATGAAGCTTCACTTGGAGAGAAACAACTTCCCCATCCCAGTAAACTATGAGGATAAAGGTCACAGCCACATGGAGACTTCAAGTGAAGGGTGGCAGTTTAGGAGAATTGTCAAATCAGCCAAGAGAGGCGAATGAGAAAGATGGATTGGAAAAGAATATTTGGGGCAACCAAATGACACTTGTCCTGCATCAAACACAGGGTTGACTTTTGATTTCTGACAGGCAGTCAGGAAGAGAGGAATGACTGAACTTCTGCAATAGCATCAGAAAGTGAGCCATTTGACTGCGATTGACAGAAAAGTTAATAAAATACACAACATAGAAAACAAGGTTCAGTAACTATGAATTTATTTTAATGGGATTTTTTTAGTGTACATTATGTATGAAACATAGGTCATGCTAGGTCTGGAGTCTGTAGTATCTTCTTGATATCTCTACTAGTTCTGTCTCTTTTCTTTTCCTTCCTGGTCTCTCATTAAAATATTATCTGAAGGAGTCTTCCATGCTCCCCCTTTCTTGTTTTTCAATACAGCTTTAAGCCTGAAACATTTCTTGTTCATGAATTTTTATTAAAGGGGATCTGACCTCAGCTGTGAAGAATTTATTTTGAAAATAAAGATTCAATAGGTGGATAAAAATGCAAAATGCAGTCTGAACATCTGATTAACTGTGCAATGAACTATAATTATAATAATACCAATAGGCACCTGTCATATAACACCACAGACTTTACAATTGTTAATAATAAAGAGAAAAAGTGTGGATAGTGGACTTAGCAGTACCTGGAGACAGTGAAATAGAAGAAAAAGAACTGGAGAAAAAAATCACAAAATAGAAATAGAAACAGAACAACTGTGGCAAAAGAAAACAAGGGTAATACTAATAGTGATAGATGACTTGAATGCAATCCCAAAGCAATGGGAGCACCACCTGAACACCATCAGCATTGGCAAAATCACTATCAGTCAATTGCAAAAGGTAGCTTTACTTAGAACAGCTTACATCCTGTGATGATACCTTTAACACTATCAAACAGTATCTACGTATCTTAGGTCCTTGGGAAAGGCTTGATAGGTGGGTAGAAATACCAGATCCAGTCTAAACATCTGGCAGATTGTGCGATTATACCATAATAATAATAGGCTCACATTTAGAACATCAAGGGTCTGTATCCCATTGCTGCTTCAGCGAACTCCCAAATTATGGATGTTGGTCTTTCAATAATAAAACTGTTTTTCATATGTCAGTTTCCCTTAACTGTCGTGAAGCTAGGAGGCTTAATTGGAAAATGACTGCTTTGCTACCTGTATTTCTGCACTTACTGCTTTCATCTGTGAACATATATAAAACTAAATTCATCCCAGAGGAAGCTCTATGGATTTCTGTGATGAATTTGGCTCATTTTGTTCTATTAAATTGTCATTACATAAAATTATATACCAGCATAATGCACCTTGGGAAAATAAAATGCTTAATCATCTCAGAACTCAATTCTCATTATTGTTTCTTAGGCAGCTTCAGCATTATATTATCATTGAATTTTAAATTTTGCCACAAGCAGTAAAAAATAACCAAATCAGGAGGGACCCTACAATTCAAAAGAAACCGCAAAACGAGACTTTAGAGTTTTGTTTAAAACAGAAAAGGAAATGGAAGCGGAAGAAGAGAAAAAAGAGAAGGTGCTTCTGTAGAACGCTATGATGGATATTTTCATGCTTTCTCCAATTTGAGGTAAAGGTCTTTGAATTTCTAATCAGCTTGGCCATTGAGGTGTATTCAATGATATATGCAATGATATTCAATACTCAGTTCCTGACCACAAATACATCGCCTCCTCTCACATGGTCAGACGTAGAGGAAATGCTGCTTATCATTGATGGTGAAGGAATTTTTGACTGATGATATCTAGGAAGGGGGTCCTTCTCAGCTGCTGCCCCCACACTTTGGAACATCTTATCCCCCAGAGATAAGACAAAGACCCACTCTTATGGTTTTCCAGAAGTGTGTTAACATCTGGCTTTGCCAATTAGCATGGAGATCTATGAATGTGATGCAGACCCTGGGATGGTTGGTGGCTTGAGGACACTCCTACTGCCTTGTTAATCTTTTACTCTTCTGAATTTTTTATCTTTGGTTTTTGTTTTTACCTGAAAGTTTAAAACTTGGGTCTTAATTCTGTTTTTATTCTGTGCTTTTATTTGTGCGTTTATATGGTTTTGTTATGAGGTTGTAAAGCACCCAGAGTTACTTAGGGTGAGGAGGAAATTTAATAAATAAATATTCAATTGAACAGAAGCATTTCCAAAGCACTGAGTGTCAGGACTGTCCCAGCTTGGGTGTTTAGGAAAGAAAGATCCTCAACTCCTTTTGCAGTGAAAGGTATACTTTTACTAAAGCCAAGTGATTACAGCATTGTAAAAGCCAGATCTGAGGATTCTTGTGTAAAACTGTTGCTTTTCCCTTCTCCCGGGCCTTCCCCCCTGATCATCCTACCAGTGTCCAATAAAATTCAACTCAGTTGTTTTGGTAATGGCTCTAAAGTTTGGCACCTCTTTGGTAGGCATTCACATTCCATTCCCATGCCTGTGTCCTTGGATCATTCAACTGTTGGCACCTCTGGTTTCTGCCATCCCCCCTCCTTGCATCTCCCCTTCCTCTCTCCCCCATACTTTATGGCAGACTGCCATCAAAGCGTAGTAGGGCTGATGTGGTGAAGTGGCAGATCTGACACTTGAGTTCATTGAATTTGCCCTTTAGAACCAAATGAGAAAGGTCAATCTTAGTTTACCAACATAGGTTTGCTAACACATAAAAAATGTTCACTAACAGAATTCTTGAGGCATTTATTATTTGGAAGCAAGTCTCATAGAGGAAGCAATTTTCTTCTTATGGTTGAACTAGAAGAACAGCAGACTGACACCCATTGTCTCCAGACATTTGCAGAATCATCCATAAACACCATTATATTTAACACCACACTTGACTCTGGTATGCTCAGCCATATCAACTTTCTTCCTTTACTAGCGTTTTTTTTTAATTCAGTCCAAAATGGATTTATAAAAACTGCATTGGCTTTATTTGAGCAATCCAACAACTGTATCTATAGAGACAATGCTTAGCATCCATTATCTCCCCTTCCCTCCAAGGTTTCTGTTAAACTAATATGAGTATTTTAAGAAGGAAGATTTGAAATAAAGAATGGAAAATAGCTAGAAGCATCTGACTGACGTTATTATGAAATCTCCCTGGTCAACGATATTGCTATTTCACCAGACAATTCCATATCATATTATTTTGAAGAGTATCATTACTCATTATTCTCTAGGACACTGACTTAGCTTAGTTTTATTCAGATTTGTATAGTCAGATTTAGACATATCTTTTCCAAGATGCCAGTGGTTTCACATCTGCACAGTTCTGGTTTTATCTTGCCAGTTCTTTTCTGACTTTATGGGAGTTCTGCCAGGAAATGCTATTGAATTAACTCACCAACCTTTCCTAGTGGAACACCTGGGGTCTTTCATATTTAAATAACACTCTTTAGCTATACAGAAAGGAAATGGGGCATCTTAGATTCACAAAAGCAAGTGATAAAAATGTCTTGATGTTTCATTTCCACCAATGCCCAATATTGCTATCAGCACTCTCCTAAAAGCTTCTGCCTGAAATTTATGGTGTATCTTCAAAAGAGTTATGTTCTCCCTCTAGCACCGTTCTTTTATTCATTACTAGTGGTCTTTTTTTTTATTCAGCGCACAAGGAACAGTGATTAGAAATAAGGAGATGGTAACTCCAACAACCATTTTCCAAACCCAGTTGGAAAAGATCACTCTGGCAGTAAAGGCTTGGACTGCAATCCACTTTTCTGCTAATTTTGCTTTAGCATTTATTTACCCCCTGTGTTTCTCTACAAAGGGAAACCTGAATAGAGAACATTGTCAATATTTCACAGTGGAAAAGCAGTAGTGTTATTGGCATGAATTCCATCAGGAATGGTTAAAAAAAAGCCCCCTATTCAGGGTAGCCTTTGCTTTGACTTGTCTCAACATAGGAACCCCATAGGAATTGTGATAGCAACTTCCAAATTACCAGCCTTTTTTTTTTTAATCAGCAATCCAAACATAACAGAATAACAGAATAATTGAGCTGGAAGGAACCTCGGAGGTCTTCTAATTCAACCCCCTGCTCAGGCAGGAAACCCTATACCATTTCAGACAGGTGGCTGTCCAGTCTCTTCTTAAAAATGTCCAGTGTTGGAATCTCCACAACTTCTGGAGGTAAGTCATTCCACTGATTAATTGTTATAACTGTCAGGAAATTTCTCCTTAGTTCTAGGTTGTTTCTCTCTTTGATTAGGTTCTATCCATTGCTTCTTGTCCTCCCTTCAGGTGCTTTGGAGAATAGCTTGACTCCCTCTTCTTTGTAGCATCCCCTTACATATTGGAACACTGCTATCATGTCACCCCTAGTCCTTCTTTTCATTAAACTAAACATACCCAATTCCTGCAGCTGTTCTTCATATGTTTTAGCCTCCAGTCCCCTAATCATATTTGTGGCTCTTCTCTTTCTAGAGTGCCAACACCTTTTTTTATATCGTGGTGACCAAACTGGTTGCAGAGTTCCAAGTGTGGTCTTAACAAGGCATTATAAATGGTATTAATGCTTCATGTGATCTGGATTCTATTTCTCTGTTAATACAGCCTAGAACTTTGTTGGCTTTTTTGGCAGCTGCAGCACACTGGTATTCCACGCATATCTGGAGGGCTTGCATAAGAGCAGAGAACAGGAGAGTTGACTTGAAGTTAACCATCTGCAGTTAGAATCTGTGCAATAGTCTGAACAGGCATGCAACTGTCTTAATCACAGCATTTCCCACTAGTGAGAGATGGACACTATACTTCTCTTCTTCAAATAATTCTAATCATTTCTCAATGTATAGCAATACCAGTACATGAGCACATACAAATGACATATAAACATGTCCCTTCTTTTTTAATGCATTTGCTTGGAGGGTGATGTAGCTACTTTCAGTGAATGCCAGGTTGTTGTTGATTGGAAGCAATAATGTAAATTTCTGTAATTTTCATGTTTTAAGTGCCAATCCTCTTTGAAAACTGTTCTAAGACTTTGCATCAGAAAAGGGTTTTTTTTCTGAGGCACCAACACTTTCTTGGAGGACTGGATTTTGCTCTGTTATGACATTGTTAGGTCACTGACATAAGTGATTAATAACACAAGGGCAAAGGGACATCATTTGTGTGGCCTAAAAGCATTATCTCTGAACCAGCCATACTGTCTTTTTAATATTCAGCATTGTCCCCTTAGAGAGGTTTCTTATATTTTACAATGGTTTGAAAATCACTCACTCTAGTACTGAGCAAAAAAAACCAAAAACCCCATTCTTTATTTTCACCCAGGGCACAAGGAAAGGCAGGTTAATCTTAATATTAAAAAAAAATAAGATACAATCCAGACTGTAACTATTCAGTTTACACATTGATAGTACACTTTAAATCCATTATTGATCAGAGTAATCAAACCATTATGTTTGCTTGTAAGGTAAGTCTTGAAAAAAATCTCAAATCTCATATCAATGTCAAAGTTATCAACAGGCAGAGCAAACTGTGAAAACAGATAGGAGAGGAAGAAGGAAGCAAAGGAGAGAGAAGACATGTTTTCACTCAATTTTAATTGAAAAGCCAGACTGGAAGCTGAAATTGTGCAATACACACAGCAGAGATATTAGCTGTGTCAAGAAAAAATATATGAACAAACATCCTCCAATATGCCTTCTGCAAGTCATAGGAGCCCAATATAGGTTTTATCCAATGGCTTTATCTGTTAGTAAGGAAATTCTCTCCAAGGGAAGAGCAAGAACATTTTATTGTTCTGATTTATTGGGTTCCTGAATGGTGCATATTTGACTTTCTTGGCTACCCATTCCATTTTCTTGAAGTTCCTTGTATAGAAACTTAGCTCTTGTTAAGTTAGTAGGTGAATCTGTCTTCCCCATTGACTTTGCTTATCAGAAGTTTGCAAAAAAAATAATCACATGATCCCAGGACACTGCAGCTATCATAAATATATGCCAGTTGTCAAGTGTCCAAATTTTGATCACATGACCATATTGCAGCTTTGTTGGTGTTGTAACTTTGAATGGTCACTAAATGAGTGCTTGTAAGTCAAGGATTACCTGTAGACAAGAACAGTTGATCCTAAAGACTGAGTGGTTAATAGCTTGGCAAGAAAGCTTGGTTTAGATATTCTGAGGATATAACAAAGCAACCTCTTTGTCTTTATGAATTACAGGATTTCATTAGGAAAGAACATGTTTTTGTTAACCTTGAGAGGACACAGAGATGCATATACAGAGTGATGTAATGAGAAAATCTTCCTGTGGGGCAATAGGAAAATCTGCTGATAAATGGATTATTTAATGATATGTCTCATGAAAAGATACCTTCCTTTTCCTAAATTTTAAGCACAGCTTACATTGAACTAAGAAACTCACTGCAATGACTATAATTTAGATATCAGCCTGATTAAGAGATTACGTTTAAAACATTTCAGAGGACAGGTAGACTCTGAAAGATTCAGAAGTCCATTCTTACACAAGATTTAAGTGCAAAATTAGCTTTAGATCATTCTTCTCAAACGTGGTCTTCTTTAGATGTTTTGGTTTACAGTGCCCCTATGCTTTGATCTGGGGAAATTATGGGCACTGTAGTAAAAATGTGCAAATCAATCTGAACATAGTATCTGGTGGTATCACAACATTTCACTCATTACTAAGATCTTTAAAAAATTAGAAAATGTCTGTATGCAATATATACTTCTACAATTTTCTCATATATGGTTTTAGTAATATAATATTCTGTGTTCTTTATATTTACCTGTCTGAAAAAAGAACTAAAATGTTAGCAATGAAGTCTATTTTTGAGATACCATTTTTGGAGGGAAATGTTACTTCTAAAATCTGAAGCGAAATGTTATTTACATACCAAGAGCCCAGTCAAGGAATTTTGAGATCACTTGATTTCAAGAGCTTCATTAGATCATTCTGTTTCCAGGTCACTTGCTGTAAGTAATAGACAATGTGATCCATGGTGATATGATGTTACATATTATAACAGAACTGGGGAACTAAAGGTATGGCTTCTCTTTTGCACGGCATTTCCACATTTTCTATGTGATCTAGCTTGGCTCTTAATCACATCATAAGGTTTGGGATCTGCACAGAATCTCAAGCAAGATTCAACTTGCAGCCTTCTTGGGCCCTCATAAAACGTAAACACATAAAATCTCTCCCATTCTACCTGATAAATTTGGCTAATCGTCATCTGGGTTGCCTCACAGAAGAAGGATTATTTCAATTTGACTCTCTGAGTCATCTTAAATATATGTGGAGAGACGTTCTGGGTATTCCTTTCACAGATAAGAAATCCATGAAGCATAGCTGAGGAAAATGGCACTGGGTTATCTGGCTGCACTTAATCTAAATGCTTATTCTTGCATACTTGTCCTGGTATGCAAAAACAAATTGTAAAATGCTGAAGTGCTTTCCTCATTGCACGTACAACAGGAATGTCTCAATGCATAGGCTGAAAGCCAGCACATTGCAGCCTTTTGACCTGTCACAACGAAAGTATTTATGATCGACCACAGTGTATGTATTAACCGAGACGCTTCTCTCTTTTTCAGAATTTAGCCCTGCCATTCCCTGAGTGCTGGCTGCTCCAAGTGAAATCCAGCCATTTCACCTGTGGCCGATTAGACCTAGCTAATGGCTATTTCAACTAGCTGACCCTTATGAGCCTTTCAGTTTTCAAGGGTTATGACCTTAAACTTTTAAAATTTAAGCTCTTCCAAAGAGCTTCTGTATTGTTAGCTTTGAAATGAGAAGGAAGGAGAAAATATATAGTTTACAGACAGTACTTCTCCAATCAGCTCTCCCAAAGAATGTCTTCTCCTAATGCAACTTCCCAGGACCTTTTTGTCAATTTTGAAGATTCTCCACCAAGGGTAGAAAATCAGGTCACTTAAGGGAACCAATTTATGGAATGTTCTCTCCAGACTTCCTTGGACATTAATATGACCAACAGACAAGTTCTGGAGTGCATAACACCAGACATGTCACTGAAACGGAAAATCACAAAACTGCATCTCACTTAGTTTGGCCATGTCATACAAGGGAATTCACAGAAGAAAGCAATTATGTTTGGAAAGCAATTAAGTTAGTGGTAAAAGGAAACCAGGCCACCAAAGAATACAGTGGTTAGACCCCATCAAAGCTGAGACCAGCCAGAGTATAGAACAACTCAAAGAAGCAGTGCAAAATTGGGAGATGTGGAGAGACCTGGCCCTTAAAATCGCTAAGAGTTGGACTCAACTGAATAGACATTATCATCATCATCTCTTCAAACTAGAAAACCCTGCCTGGGACACAGGCAGGCAGGCCTCAATTTACAAAAGTTTGTTTAGTGACGGTTCAAAGTTACAATGGTACTGAAAAAAAGTGACTTATGACCATTTTTCACACTTACGACTTTTGCAGCATCCCCATGGTCAATTTACATTCAGATATTGGTTCATATTTATGACAGTTGCAGTGTCATTTGATCATTTCTGACAAAGTCAATGAGGAAGCCAGATTCACTTGAACAACCGTGTTACTAGCTTAACAAATACAGTGTGATTCACTTAACAAATGTGGTCAGAAAAGTCGTAAAACCCACTTAACAAATTTCTCACTTAGCAACCTAAACTTTGGGCTCATTTGTGGTCGTAAGTCGAGGACTACCTATATTATGTTTATTCACTGCCAAAGACATTTCTCTCCTACTGAGGCATTTCCATTTTGTCCTAGGTCTGATTAAATGCTTCTCGGACTATTTGTTAATTGTGTTTTGCTATTTGGTCTTTTTACCTTTTAATGATTTTAGAAACATTTAATGATCTAATAATTTTCTCCTTCATCCATAGAACTTCAGATACTGGGCAAATGGCAAACACAACAGTGCTACAAGATCAGAAAGCAGAAAAACAATGGCCATTATTAGTACTTGGCCCAGGCTAAAGAATTCAGAATGTTCTCTTGCTTCTGCTCATTCAAGGCTTTTCACATACTTAAGTAACATACTGAGTTATACAGTTCAATCCTATGCATGTTGAGTCATCAGTGGGAATTATTTGGGGATGTATAGAAAGGATAGGAAGCCTTTAGAGGACCAAGGGTCAAACTTTTCTTTTCAGTCTCAGAGGGACCCACAAAAAATATGGCAGTGATGCCTGAAGGACATAGGTCATATTGTTCATCTCTTTGTGTGTGTGTGTGTTTGTGTGTGTGTATTTGGGGAATAGGAACTCAGTAAAATAAGTATATTAATCCTGGGATAGGGGAAAAAATATGCAAAACATTGCTACAATCTTGTATTAGGAGGTAGATTATAAAAATGAGAGTGAGTTTGTGTGCAGTCTATGTGTCACCAATCATAGGGTTACAGCCTAAATGTTCCTGTTCTTAGCCAGTCTTCTAAAGTAAGCCTCCCATTGCTTGGTATGCTCCAGATGTGATAGATTTCAATTCTCTTTGAACTGAAATCCATCACATAACTCCCTTATAGCCTCCCTATTAAAGAAATTAAGCATTGGAAATTAAGCCAATGCTTAATTTCCCCTTAATTGTGGGAGTGGCCTAATACATTCAGAACAGTTGGAAAAGTCTGGCCTAGGCATAAACCAACCCAACCCAATAAAATGTAGAAAGGGATACTGAGTGATCCATTGAAAGCAAGTAGTCCTCCATTTATAATCACTAATGGGATCAGAATTTCAGTTGCTAAATGACACAGTTGTAAAGCAAGACATCATGTGACTGGATCCAATTTTACAGTCATTTTTACCATGGTCTTTAAGAGAATCTCTGCAACTGTTAAGGGAATCATGGGGTCATTAAGCAAATCCAGCTTCCTAAATTGACTTTGTTTGGAAGGTGGTTGGGAAGATTGCAAATCGTGCTCTTGTGATGCAAGACACTATAACCATGGTAAAAGCAAATCTGTTGCTTAGTTCCTGGATTGTGATCACATGACCTTGGAGGTTGTGCAACAGTCATAAGTCCCTTTTTCCAAGGTTGTCGTACCTTGAAACCATCATTAAACAAACAGCCATTAAGTTAAGGATTATCTTTATCAAGTTGTTATCCATTATTAGCGACTTCATAAATAGATTTTCCCCATGATGATTTATCTGTAACCTGGTCCTCCATTTTTTCCATTGGTGCACTCATTACCCCGTAATCACCTTGCACTGGTTGTCCTCTTCTTCTCTTTCCTTCTGCCTTTCCCAAAATTAAAAACTTCTCCAGAAAGCTGGGTCTTTGCGTACAGATAGTCCTTGATATGCAACCATTTGTTTAGAGACTGTTCAAAATTACAACAGCACTCAAAAAAGGTGACTTAGGGCAGGTTTTCATCCTCACAACCATTATAGCATCCCCATGGTTAAGAAATCCATATTTGGGTACTGAACAACTGACATGTACTTATGACACAAGCATTATCCCAGGTTCATGTGATCACCATTTCTAACTATCCCAGTTCATTTCTGACAAGCAAATTCAATGGGAGAAGCCAGATTCATTTAATAACCATATGATTTACTTAACAACTGGATTAGTTCACTTAACAACTGTGGCAAAAAAAATCATAAAATGGGGCAAACTCACTTAACAATTGCTTTGCTTAGCAAAGGAAATTTTGGGCTCAACTATAGTCATAAGTCAAGGACTACCTGCAACGTGTTTTGAAGCATGATAATTTGAGTATCAGGTGAGAATTCTGAACTGGTTTATTTGATGATCCTTTGGTTTCGTTTCTTGGCTGTCCATGATATTCTCAGGAGACTTCTCCAATATCAAAGATCAAAAGCATCAATACTTTTCTGAAATTTATATCCCCAGTGACTTTAGGATTAGCAGACTTAAATAAAAATCAAAGACCCTTTGATTAAAGCATAGTTCCTTGTTATTTTGGGGCTCTTCTTTGGGCACTGGACCACATCCTTCTTCACCTACTTCTAATTTAGCATGATAATCCTTCAGATAGCAATAAAGAAGAATATTTGTAGCTCAGTGTTGAAATGAGGGGTACTTTGAGTTTCATTACCCAAACTAGGTGACATCATCAGTGCTAGCATGGTGGTAATGAAATGTCTGCAAGAAAACATCCAAGCTCAGAGAGAAACAAGGAGCTCTCCTTCAAATAAATTTTAGAATTTGTATTATGCATATGTGTGTGTGTGTGTGTGTGTGTGTGTGTATACACCCATACTGACCGACTATTTGCATTTTTTTTGTCCTCTCCTATGATAATCATTATGAGAAAAGGCAGAGGAAAAAGGAAAAGGAAACACCACTGCATTTAGATTCACCTATTGTTCCCAACCTCCTATTATGGGAAAACAGACTGCTGGGAAAACAATTTTCTATTCTTGTCTTTAAAAAAAGAAATTGGCTGTTTGGGTTTTCTCATAAGGCCATTACATGAACATTTTTACACATTTGTCAACCTTGCTGTGAGTATCGAAATCATATACAGGGTAAGGGACCCAAATGGAACGACCATTGACTTTTCAGCCAGTACCAGATTTTAAGAGCCATTTGAACTTCCAAAATTTACAATTACAATTAGAAATGAGCTGGAAGGGACCTTGGAGGTCTTCTAGTCTAAGCCCCTGCTCAAGCAGGAGAACCTATACCATTTCAGATTAGTGTCTTCTTAAAAACCTTCAGTGATGAAGCACCCACAACTTCTGGAGGCAAGCTGTCCCACTGGTTAATTGTTCTCACTGTTAGGAAGTTTCTCCTTGATTCCAGAAGTTTCTCCTTCATTGCTTCTCTCCTTGATTAGTTTCCATCTATTGTCTCTTGTCTTGCCTTCTGGTGCATTGGAAAATAAGCTGACCACCGCTTCTTTGTGGCAGCCCTTCACATTTCCTGGAATAATACTATTCAAGGGTGCTGTGGGAAATTAAAATGGCAGCTCGTGGCTTATTGCTGTTTGAATCACTGTTGTCATTGTTATCTATTCTTGCCACCAATTAAATGTAATTGGGGATAAGCTACTAATATAGGAAAGGTGCCACCACAGGGCATTTTGCCAAATGCTCTACTAACCTAGAGCCAGCCCTGCAAAAGCTGTACAGAAATAGAAAGAGCTTGGAGATTCTGAAGTGGTTTTCAGTCTCCTTGACTTTTTCCCTTCAGTAAGCAAACAACACAGAAATGTTCATTGCTTCTGCTCCTTCATCAGCCAGCTGTACCAAGGGGGCTCAGAGAAAAGGCATTTTCTCTTTATAGGCTGTCTAATCTGAAAGTAAACACAAGGATTTGAGCCAAGAATGAAAAAAAGACTTATTTAAACAGTAAACAGCGCCTGCAAGAGCTATGTGTTTAATAGAACAGCAAACAGCAACCCCAGCAGTGAAGGGCACTTACTGTCCTGTGGTAGCCTTGTGCTTCTCACAGAGACCCTTGATACGAGGAAAACCACCACAAATAAAGATCAGCTCCTCAATAAAGGAGTTTTGCTGCCTATCCTGTTTAGAAAGTCATCCATCTCTAACCTGGCAACTTTGGGCCCAGCCCAGCAGCCCCAGTGTTTTTGACAGCGGCGTGGCATTCTTCTCTTCTCCTTTCTCCTCAGTTTTTTAAAAAAGAAAAACCATTTAAAAAAACAAAAGTTCCAGCTGAAAGGACACAAAAAAAGACCCAGAGTGGAAAATCTGCCCTTGGAGAATTCATAGCTGTGTGTGTACTTACGCATGCAGAGACAGGCAGAGGTGGACAGAGACAGAGAGCGTAGATGTACTTTGAGCATGTTTTAACCCATATCACAGAACACTAACCAGAGTTCCAGATGGCTTTCATTCCATCTGGCAGGCTCTGGTGTATAAGCAGAATCCATGCGTGATACAAAGCAGGTCCTCAGTAATCGAATTAGAATTAGAGAAGCTGAGGGCAGCTTTGGCACCAAATCTCATCCAGTGAGTTTTTGTGAAAACCTGTAAAACTCACAAGCACAGGGGAGCTGCAACAAAGTTTATGACCTTTAAACCAATCTTGCCTTTTTCCATCCACTTATCAATATAGGCCTGTATCAAATTCCTTTCATGAGAATTTACATTATACATCTGATGCAATGGACACAATCCATTTATGTGATAGTAAAATAAAATCAATGAGTCCTTAGCACCAAAGCTCTTCGCTTTTTGTCTATGTGTTTGTGTTGTGTGTGTGTGTGTGGGGGGGTACATTTGTTCGGAAAAAACTAGCAAAAACCTTTTAAGGAGTCTCTTCTGTGTCTGCCAAATGCACAGTGGCTATAGGCAACTGAGACCAAAACACATATCTTTTTTTTTTATGGTCTTGTACTTTTCAGCCTTGACAGGAAAATACATAGCACAACCACTTTATATGGTTTACAGTTATAGGAAATAAACAAATTCTGCTTGGAATACTCTAACCATAAAATGTTCTTCTATGTGCACTGTCATCCAGGAGGAACTAGGAGGAACATTTTTCAAATGTGTGGGCATATATGTGTGGGCACTGGGGGAGGCTTCGTTAAAAAATAATGCTTTTTGATGTAAATTTACTCAATTTACTCAATATCTGAGGTCATGGGGGCAGGCCAGAAG
The DNA here is from genome assembly GCA_023970755.1 of Azemiops feae. Classification (NCBI taxonomy): domain Eukaryota; kingdom Metazoa; phylum Chordata; class Lepidosauria; order Squamata; family Viperidae; genus Azemiops; species Azemiops feae. The sequence continues at coordinate 16,873 of JALGBA010001813.1, forward strand.
ATATTTGTATATTTTGTAGTCCCATCATCTCATCCTAACTATACTTCATCTACTTTGTTCTCAGCTTTGGAAATTTTCAGGGCTTTAGATTTAAGCAGTGGCTGTTCTCTTTTAAGTACAGTGGTACCTTGGCATTTGAATGCTTCAAAACTTGTCAAATTTGGTACTTGAGGCATTTTGATGTGAAAATATTGTCCAGGTACTCATCATTTGTTTGGTATTTGATGTGCTGCAAAAAGGATATGGGGGATAGCTGCTGAGGGTAGACACAAAGTTGGCCATGCTGAGAAGGTTGGAAAAAGGACAAATAGGAAATCCTTCCTTGGCAAAACAAAAGATCATGTTGTAAGTCACATCGTTTGCTTGGTACTCATCTTTTTTAATACTCGTCATACCTACCGGAACCAATTAAGGGTGACATCGAAGTACCACTGTACAATGAAATCTGGGTCTTTTAAGACTCTGGAGAGTTGAAAGAGGCAGAATATTCCTCTGAGCCCCACCCATCCATTAGATACATCCTCCATTGATGTGAATTCTTCCATCCACTTCGCCAGTATTTTTCATCCATTGAACTCAATAACTGAATATTACATGTTTATGGAAATTTGAAACCAGGATATAAGCTCGGACATTCCATTGTATTTCAGATGGGCCTACTCTGTCAGCAATTCTCTTCTTTAGTACCCTTCTTTAAAGAGACCCTACATAAAATACATCATTTTTATCTCACCTAGCTTAATTTTACTCGCTTTTTCATCTTTTTCTTTGCCCTTGTCTCTTTTATATTCTTCATCTTCTCCCTGCCTCTCATTTCAAATGAACATGTGCACTCATGCACACACACACACACACACACACACACACACACACACCATATATCTCTATTATTGAGTTTTTCTCTTTGTTTGAGACTTTTCCCTGGTATGCATAAGCTTTCTCTGCTTCACAAGAAATAGGTACAGCACTTTCTGCTTTCATGAATATTAAGAGACTCAAGCCAGGAGAAGTGGTCTCCCCCTCTCTCTCTTTTCTATCTCTTCCCTTTCTGTCTTTTTTTTCCTTATAATGTTTTACGCCTTTGAGAGGGGGGAAAATATATGTCACACAAAAGCAAGCTGTTGAGAAGAGAGCATGACAAATATTTGACTCAATAAATAATTTTTGGTTCAGTTCAAAGGAAAAGTGCCAACATTTTGTTCATAGAAGGGACTCAGATGCCCTCCAGGAAGGACTGAATGGTCATGTGATGTTACAGCAGATCAGAAGACTTAAAGGTAAACATTTTAAATCAAGATGGAGTCTACAATTATTTTATATTTTCATCCGCCATCTAGGTTTTGCCCTATTGGGTTCTTTAGACTAAATTATTGCTCTATGATATAATTTTTCACAGGGATGTAATAATTATGAATTATTAGATATCTAACCACATTTGAAAAGCAATATACCTCTAAAAATTATTTCCTGGTATTGAAAGAAAAATCTTCATCAGGGTCCAGTCCAAGCCAGGAATAAACAAAATGGAGGCTGCTTTAGAAAGAAGGTTGTAGTTTATTGAAGAGCAAAGCCAGGCAGAAGCATGGCTCTGGAAAAGCTGACCACATGTTGCTGGGAATGGTGGGTTTTTATACCTTCTTGGGCTTTTGAGGTTGTTTCCTGTTCCTGTTTGAGGCTTTGTATTTCCTGTGTCATGTACTTTGATCTGAGTCTGAGTGTGCCCTTTTGGTATTGGTGGGTTAATCCTATTATGTCCTAAAGGTCATTAGAGTTTGGGTGGGGTATATAGATTTTAAGGGTCTTTGTCTTTCTAATCTCATCAGCTTCTAGCTTCCTGGCTCCAACCTTCCTGAACAGGATTATCACATCTGCATTTCTAAAAGCTGGCCTCTGCCTAGTTTCTGCTTGGGGCTATTAAGAAAAACTGGGCTTGCTTTTCTGCCTTTAAGATCCTTTGGGGAAATATATTCTGCCTTTTTAATATCCCCCAAAATATTTCTTCCCACACTGGTAAAGACAAATAGAAAAGTTACCTCCTTCTTGCCTTGCTTATTGGATTCTGATATATCTACCCTGCAAGGCTGCCCCAGTGAAGGCCATCATCAGATCTGGAGTGCAGGAATGAATGTAGCTGTTTTCTACTTATGCATGCTGGCTGACAACTGCAAAAATTTTGATCACATGACCATGGCAATGCTTCCATGGTCTTAAGTGTGAAAAATGATCACGTCACTTTTTTCATTGCTATTGTGACTTTCAACGGTCACTAAACAAATGGTTGTAAGTTGAGGACTACCTGTAGCTTTATTGAAGAGAAATTAAAAGCCATAAATAGACAGAAGATTTGCCTTTTGGAAAACATACAATCACATACTTGTAAAGGCAGGTGCAGGGGTGAATGTGCTCCAAGCACTGGTGTTCTTTATGAACTATGATGATGAGTTGCAGAACATTCCAACGCAAATCCTGCCCTGTTGTGGTTGTGTCTTAATGTCAGATACAAGTACATAAATATGTTTGCATTGTGATGTCACAAAACATACACTTGCAGAGGCCTGCAACTCCTGTGTTTAAATCCTAGCTATTTTCTTTCCAGGTTTTTTTTTAAAATAAATGGGAACAGGGGCATTTCTTTTACTGCCTTGAGATTTGGAGTCATAAGTTCAGTTTTTTGTGTTGCCTAAGATCTGCTAATTCTATTTTGACAGCTTCGACTCTTATAGCTAATATAATGACTTAGATCAGCCTTTCTCAAGATGATGCATTGGGCTAAATTCCTGAAATTAGGTTAATACTTTCATTCTAAGCAAATAATGCACACCATTTTCTTACAAGATTGCAATAGGCTTATTTTAGACAGAAATAAATTGTATTTTCCCAGAAGCATTTTGCTATCCCTATATTTAACATGCTGTTACACCTAGTCACTCCTGAACTATTTGCTTCATTGTGGGTTTTGCTCATTGCTTGTTTTTGCTTCCAAATAATTGTGTGCATTTGAAATGAAGACTCAAATCCAAAGAAAAACAAACATGATATTTCTGGGCTCGGTGCTGTTTTCTGAACAATCTATAAATAGAGGGGGGGAAACATACACACACAAATATGTTAATTATGGGTTTTGTGGGAGAACACTGAAACAAAAGGACAAACAAACCTTAATGGCACCTGAATAGACTAAAATAAAGAATTGACCCAGATAGCTAAACTAAGCCTATCACAATACATTCAAATATACACCAAATAAAAGGTGCAGGTGATCAATTTCCACTTGGAGTCTCATGTTCCTTTTACAGGTAGTCCTCGATTTATGATCACAATTGGGACCAGAATATCCATTGTTAAGCAAGGCCTGAGTTGTTAACTGAGTTGCACTCAGTTTTGAAATTGAATCCAGTTTTCTCCACTTTGTTTGCTGGAAGATAGCTGGGAAAGTCACAAATGGTAATCCTATGATCTCAGATGCTGCATTTGTAAATACATGCTGGTTGCTAAGTGCCTGAATTTTTATCATGGAGATGTTCTGATGTTTATAAGTGCAAGGACAGGTAGTAAATCCCTTTTTCAGTGCCATTGTAATTTGCTTTCTGCACAGACTGTGATGGGCAATTGGGGGAGCACAATGTTTCATAACCTTTATGATGTATTGATTAAGATATAATTATTGAAAGTCAATAGTATATTTGTTTCTTGCCCATTTGCTGATTCATAGGAAGGTCGCATAGGTTCAATTATTATTTTAGTAAATCATAAGGAGTTTAAGATCTTCTGCTATAGGCTAATTATTTGAAAGCTGGAAGGCAATTTTTATTTAAAAGACAACTACTTGGCTGGTCAAGCTGGTCATATGTTTCTAGGCATCATGGAAGAAGAAGTCTCTGTGTCCTGGAAGCCTAACTGAGTTAATCAACAAACTTCATAGATAGATAGATAGATAGATAGACAGACAGACAGACAGACAGACAGACAGACAGACAGACAGACAGACAGACAGACAGACAGACAGACAGACAGACAGACAGACAGACAGACAGACAGACAGACAGACAGACAGAAAGTTTGCTGCCTGCCTGCTTGCCTATCATCTATTTTTATGTGCATGTGCATGTGTGTGTATACACAATTTTATATAGAGATAAAATTTGGCAAATTATTATATGCACAATAATATCTGAAAAAGGATGGGAAGAAATGGTTGTTTGAGTCCTCCTGCATAGAGTGAGTAAAAACATATTTTTGCCACTTGCCCCAAGGTTTATTTGTAGGCATATTTCTACACTGATCATTTCATTGCTGGGTTTAATTGAGCCTGAATCATCAAAGTGGTGCCAGATCATGTTAGATCCCAGGTTCACTTTCCCAACAACTTGAAGAGAACACCATTCTTGGATATTAGCCAGTTCCCCTTTAGTTACCTCCCTTAAGAACACACCAATCAGCAAAGATTCAGCAAAACATTTGTGTGTGTGTGTGCGTGTGTGTGTGTGTGTGCGTGTGTGTGTAGGGGATATCTTTATGTTTTAATTTTTTCCCCTTATCTCCAGCCCATGAATGGAATGATTATAGAAAACTTTCTCTCAACTCTCTCCTACCCATATTACAGCCAATAAAATATCTTCGGTCACCTGAGAAGTCTTTGAGGGTTTCCTGTGCAGAAAGCATCTGGTGTCTTATGCATTAAATTCTTTTTTTACTATGTTGCAAAATAGTTTGGTCTCCCTCATCCTTCCAGCTTTCTATTTCTCTCTCTCTCTCTTTTTTCCAATTGATAGTACACTTGGCCTCATTAAATATTTTCACAAAAGACCAGAAGGAGATAGTTCCAGTCCATTATATGAGTGATAAACTGTTTTTAAAACATGGCCTAATTAAATAATTACTCTATAGACCACAACTATTCTGATCTGTCATGTAGCTAATGTGCAGTTTCCCAAAAATGAACTAATTAAAGTAATTACCCAATAGAGCTCAATGACTCTAAACAAGCCATTTCTTCTGGCTGGGTACTAAGTACCTGGTTGGGAGTTTCAAAGAATCTTCCAAGCGGATGAGATTATTTGTAAGTAAACTATTTGATCTCTGGGTAAATAATGATTTTGAGTCTTCTTTACATTTTTACACTGGTAATGCTGTATTGGTTTTAACTGGGAGTTTTCTTGTTTACAAAATCTGGACCTGTGGGGAAATACACACTTATGCACAATAGTTGAAATACTATTTAAAACTAGAGTTTAAAATCCATTACTACCCCCTCACTTCCACAAATACACCCACGGTGTTTAGGGAAATGTGCAAGTGAATTCTCAATATTATAAATTATGTTCAGTGTGGTATATAATATGGCAAACAAACAGCCATTTCTGAACAGCCCTCCCTGTCTGGATCCCCCTTTTTTAAATGGGAATTGATGTGATCACTGGATATCATGTAATAAAAAAACTGTTTAATAGTTGAAGTATGAGCCTCTCCTGCATGCCAAATCTTAGTCAGCAAAAATCTCTGCCAACATTTGCTATTCCAGTTTCTGATGCCTATTCTTCATCTATTTGAAACCCATCCCAGAAATATCTGCCTTCTCTGCTTTGTCTTTCCACCCAGTGATGGCAACCTGACTGCATATTTACAAGGCATGTTAAGCAATATGATTAGGTAAACCCTTTGACCTTGCTGCTTTCTCCTTTATGGGATGTCACTAGCTGGTGGAAAGCCATTTACCCAAGGGTGTCCATAGCTCCTGCTCCTTCTGTTCAAAGGACACCAGCACCATCTTGCCATCTGTAATGGAACATGTGTATGACCTTGGGGGATGGGAAAAAGAGATTCTGCCTAGGGCATGGTCAGACAAGAAACAAAGGAGCCCACAATTATTTAATGGTCATAAAAAAGAAACTTAGGAAGGATCTGTCCTAACTGATCTGCCCTACCAAATGGTAGTGAGTAGTTTGTACATCCAGACTTGTGAAATTATGTTGTTGTAGCCTTATGATAACATAGATTTAGCTCATTTAGCTGTGTTTCCTGTCTAGTCTACCTAGGAGGGCTGACATCAGTCTTGCAAGTCTGAAGATACAGACTTCCTACCAACCTTTTAACTGTCTTTTCCAGTTAGGATGAGCCTGTCAGATCCACCATTGCATTGCTTCAGCCCTGCTTTGCTTCGAAGGCATTCTGCCATAAAAAGGGGGGAGAGAGGAGTAAGGACACATAGGAAGGGGGGATGATAGCATGACAGGAACCAGAGGTGCCAGCCCAGAACAGAGCCTGGCAGATCCAAAGGCACAAATGTGAGAACGGAATGCAAACGCCCACCAAAGAGGCACCAAACTTTAGGACTGTTACCAAAAGACCTAGTTTGAATACCATTGGAAATTTACAAAAGGAGCAAAGGGGGAGGGCCCGGGAGAAGGGAAAAGCACTGGGTTTGCATGGGAATATTCAGGTCTGGCTTTGCTTATGCTGTAATCACCTGGCTTTAGTAAAAGTATACCTTTTGCTACAAATGGAATTGAAGGTCCTACTTTTCTAAATGCCTAGAGTTTCTTCCTAAGTTTCTTTCCGTGACTTTTTTTAACAACTCTGAGGTCTTCCTTCTCTTGTCTGATTGTTTCCTAGATGGCAACTCTTTCCCTCATCTCCCAAGGTAATACACACATTCCATTACTCCATCACACCACAAGCTCCAGTCCCTGTGCATGTGATATCATGTTGCTTATGCAAAAGGGAGAGGCTTGCATTATCCTGGAACCACACTGATGTCATCCTTGAATGTTTTCTGCGTCCATCAATCATGACCATGACACAAGGAAGGATAGGAAAGATGCTTCATAAGATGTCTAGCTGTTATATATGCCTTGCCCTGTCTCTGCTACTTTAACTTATTGGAGAAAACATTTTTAGCACTCTTTCATAGCACCACAACTCCCCAAATCACCGAATACATTTGTGGAAGAGTAAAGTTGAAAGACGTTGATTTCTTTAAATGTAATTGATTATTTAGGCCAGGTTACCCTGAACTGGTATCAAAAATAATCAAGCTCAAATTGGGTAAAGATGTATTTTTATTTATGCTATGAAGTATGTTCTATTACTCTCCCCCTTTTTTATTATTTATTTGCTTCATTTGATTTGCTGCTGCCTGATTACAAATGACTGTGGGTGACTCACGAGATACCAGAGAGTAGGAAAACAATATAATAAGAAGCAATGAACAAGAACACCAAACTAGAAGAGAAGAGAATGAACCAGCTGTTTCTTGTATTTAATATTATAAAGATTAATATTTTACATTTTTATGCTTCCAAGCTGCTCAAAAGGAAAATGTCATTGGGTAATCAATGCAATGAAGGAAAGAAAATGCTCAGCGAAGCCTGAGATTTAAAAAAATAAATAAATCTTATTTGGATTATCGGATTATCCACGTAAATGGACATCAGTCTGAATCTGAACTAAAATCCAGGGCTATCAAATTACTTCTTTTTTTAAGATGCTGAAGAAGCTTGTAAAGATGGAATGTATTTGGCTAATAGCTTCCTATCTCCTATTTCCACTTAAGGATACTTTGTGGCTTCATTACAGTTTCTAAGACAAGATTGGTTATTAACAACATGTTCAAGAAAATGACTTGTAGGTAATTTGAAGCTCTTGGAATAAAGAGTGTCTATTATTATTATTATTATTATTATTATTATTATTATTATTATTATTATTATTATTATTATTATTATTATTATTATTATTATTATTATTATTATTATTATTATTATTATTATTATTATTATTATTATTATTATTATTATTATTATTATTATTATTATTATTATTTTCTTGTTATTTGCTCCAAAAAAAAAATCTTATTTTTTTCTCATGGACACCTTTTAAATTCCTTACTCTGGCCTTTATCTCCCTTACAATTTAAGATAACTTCCCTTTCATCTTACACTTCATTAAGAAGATTGCTAGTGTAAGGGGAAAAAATAATAAGTTAGTTAAGATCACCATCAGAGAGGATAACACGATTACCAAATATAGGTAAGATTGAAACTTTGGAGAAAAGGAGGAAAATTGGGGCATTGGTTCTTATTTATTAAGTCTCAGAAAGCTTATGAACCTTCATAATTGCTTTTTATTTTACATATATACACATCCTACTAGAAAATGATAAAAAATCATTTTTAAAGGTTTGGTACCAAAATCTCTACTATGTTGTGAGCCTCTGTGGAAACTCACAGTTATATATCATATCTGAATTTTGAAGAAAAATCCACTCCCTTCCAGCAGTGATGATATTACCTACTAGGGTACTGAAACGTCTTCACGAAAATAACCAAGTTCAAAGAGCTTCAGGTCTGCAGAATTCAACCCTGAGCAACAAATATTCTCTCTTCTGTTGATCTCTGTCATTAATTTGGGCTAAGAGAGAGGGGAAGGGAAGGGGAGAAAATGATATTGATCTAAATTAATTAAGGCCTGTAGATATCTGTTGATAATATTGGGATCCCAGTAAAATAGAGATTCTATCTCTACTGCAATAGTCTCAACTACGATGATAGATTGTATAAAGTCTTCTTTATATCCGGCAAGATGGGGCAGCCGATACCATGTAACCATAAAGCAGTTGGCCAACCTGTCTAGGAATTTTGGGAACTGCCCTCCTCAGATTCCTGGAAGACACTAGATTGGAAGCTGATCTCTATATGCTTAGTCATGTCAGGAAGTATTAACCTAGCCTATGTATGAAGTGATGGAAGCAGTAACACTGCCAGCTAAAGGAAGGACAGCAGCTTGTGGCTAATTCCAAACAGGCTCGACCTAATTGTAAGCTATTAAGGCCTTTAGTAAGATTTCTCTGGCCTTTTTCTTTTCTTTTTTGCACACTAAGTAAAGGGGGAAGCAAAAAAGTAAAGAGGAAAGAAAGTGGGAAGTCTGTCAGAGGAAATACATGGCTCATGCCATTCAATTGAGGTTCTGCTCTTTTCATCTGCTTGTTTCAGACTGTTATTAGAATGTTATTAGGTCCCCAGCCAATTACCTCTCCTCCTCCAGACTAACAATTGCTTCAGGATCGGAGCCTCTGAAAGACTGGCACTCCTCTAAATTCTGCTTTTCATTGTTGCTTTTCAACTGCATTGTGGTATTTATTAAAAAAAAATAGAAAAGGAGGTTGGATTGTTGCTGGTTTCTTTCAAACTGTTTTTGCTTCCACTTCAGTTCTCATCCTAAAGACCCTCACACCCATGTGCTAAAATTCAGGTCCCTAGCCTGGTGATTTTTGGCCTATTTGGTGGATGGAAGCAGTTTCATTCTCAGAAGTCTCTTGCTCCTGTTAATATTGTGGCTTATTTGGAATGGCCTGACCAAAGTCTGTCTACTTTGCCTACAGACTTCTCTGTGTATTGGAGAGTGGAATCAGGCCCACAAGCTACAGCTTCCTGCTCCTGATGTGAAGATTTCATAGAGCATTTGTAAACCACTATGATAATTGAAGGCAATAGCCACAGCACAACACACACACACACACACACACACACACACACACGTTCCTGGTATTTAATAAATGTTAAGGAGTCATCAAAGTAATAACATAGATAGAACAAATGGAATCAGGATTATCATCCCCAAACATTTTTGTTCCATCCACAAATAAATCTTACACATAGCCAGATCTGTATGTGAAGATAATCCTGGTTGCCTGAGTCAGCACGCCACTATAAAAATGTAGTGGGCACCCTGCCATGTGCTGTTACGCAAGAGATTAAAGATAAGCTTGTGAAAATTTGGGCATTTCTTTTCACTTAAGATGGAAAAAGAAATATATACCTGCTACTCCAGTTTATTTTGGAGGAGGAGTATTTAGCATGAGATTCCCAGTGAACGTGCTTCACATGCAGGAGATAATTTTATTCTTCTCTTTTCCTCATTTTAATCTTCTTCAAACTCTCCCATCACTTGAAGCACATATCTTGGGACCTTAAAATATCTAAGGTTACAGAGCACTGTGATATCATCCTTTTAAAGAGAATGTGATTCAGTGCACATCCACGTTGTGAGCCATATAGTTGATGATTGTCTCAGTGTCATCGGATGGCAGCCAATATCCAAATTCATTATCCCATACTTAAAATCCACAATCAGAATTAAAATCTATCCCAAATACCACTACTGGTATTTTCTATATATTTGGAAATCTGGGTTATTTTAATGACTTTCTGGAACACTATAAAGATGGGGTCAAATATAACTCAGGGTGTAAGCTGTTTCTCAATGTTTGGACTGCCGTTAAGAAGGTCTACTGCTGGCCTCTTGTTGTCTTGGTCTGCTGTGGGCTGGGCATCCTAAGCCTCTTCTCTCAAACTGATCAGACAAGATAGATGGATTCAGATTGGAAGAATGCAGTTCTAAATGGAAGCAGAAGCAGAGCCATCTTATAAGAACTTTGAATTGGACCCCAACTCTGCCAGTAGCATATAGTTTGAATCAGCTGCAATTTCCAGTCTGGCTTACAAAGAGTATATTACAGTAGTCTACATGGGAGATTAAAAGGGCATAAAATAATATCCCAGTGCAAAAAAAAAAAGGCTGCAACAAGCATATTAGCCAAAGTTGGGCAAATGATCTATGGCCACAATCTCTATCTGCAGCTCAGACTGGAACTATGAGTGCAGGAGAACACACAAGTCATAAATCTGCTCTTTCAGAGAAACTATTATTGTGTCCAGACCTAACCATGGAACTGAGATACCAAAAGGTTTATCTCTATATAGCATCTCCTTCTTATGGAGATTTAATTTAAGCTTGTTTTGTCCCATCCAGTCCCTCCAAAACTTCAAAAAGGATTTCAATGGTGTCTCCAATATGGCCTGGAGTCAGGATGTATAAGTGAGCATTATCAATGTTCTGATGATTCTTTTACCAAACTAACTGGAAGGTATTTTTAGTTGGTTTCACAGAAATGTTAAATAACATGAAGGGAAAGAGTTGATCTCTGTCAACCAAACTGGAATAACTTCAGCTTCTTCAGCTGACATTCTTCCATAACCACCAGTTATAACTCTTCACTGAAGAAAGAATAGAACCATTGTAATATGGTGCTCTTGATCACCAACACTTGGAGTGGATTTAGAAGATTATTAGTACGGCCTGTCAAGGAGACTTGTACAAATCTTTTAAAAATATACTTCAGATTGCATGGGATTATTTGTGAAGGGTTTCTAAGTGCATGTGTTGGCAGAGACAGTTGGGAGTGCCTTCCACGTAAGACTTGACACAGATGTATCTGCTTCAATATGAGCTCCTTTACATCTTCTTTTGAAGGATGGTAACTTGCATTACCAAGTCCAGTGTCTTTAGTTGATGTCTCTCCTTTTCTCAGAAGCAGGAATTATGTACAACAGACATCCTTTGTTATTGTTTCTTGACCACAGTCTGAAGATTGGATTGACACCTCTCTAATGTGTCACAGTCTCAAAGGCAATCTTTTTCATCTCAGCATCAGCATATCAGAAGATCTGAGATACCTCCAGATTGTTTATTAAAATAATTGTATCCCATGAATGCTATAAATAAAATACAAAACTTTTCTCCATCTGTTTGGTGGTTTATGATCAGAAGAGTCCACAAGTTCTTGTGGCTTTTGTCAGAATGACAAGAATGGCATCATGCCACAGGCTCTGCCACTTTTTATACTGTATGTGTGGATGTCACAACATGTGCAAAAAAAAAAGCAGGACTTGTGCTGTGTCACTGCAATACTTTCATCAGTCTGATTCATTTTGATCCTGCAAATGTCTCTACTTCTGGTTTTATTTAAATGCGAATACTCAGAGTTATGTGAAGCATTGGCAAGGGTGTTTCAGATACTTATGGTCCATAAAAAGCATTAACATGAGCAGAGTCCACTTTTGTTAAAGCACTGGTGCAAAGTCATTCTTTCAAAGGCTGATGCAGTTATTTTAAAGGCTGTTTACACACTTATGTAGACTCCTATATTCCCACCAGAACATCCTGCCTCCCTGGTGGATGTCTGTCCCCATAGTCCTGTCCTTCTGCAAGAGCCTGAAGACCTGGCTTTCCTGTTTGGACTGGGATATCAATGGGGAAACACCACACAGGAGGTGGCTATTAGATTAATAGCTGACCCCACCTCTCCCTATGCATCCTACTCCCTCCCCATTCATCTTCTAATTCATATTGTTGTACTTTCATTATTTATTTTTATTGTTTCATGTTTTACTATTGTTTTTACATTTAAAAAAATAATTTTACATTCTATTGTTGTAAGGCACCCAGAGTAGCTGCACAGTGAGATGGGCACTAAATAAATAAATAAATAAATAAATAAATAAATAAATAAATAAATAAATAAATAAATACATACATACATACATACATACATACATACATACATACATACATACATACATACATACATACATAAAAAAAAGATGATGAGACTCTAGAAAGAATATGAAGAAGAGCAATAAAGATGATTCGAGAACTGGAGATAAAACATACAAAGAACTGGCTGAAGAATTCTGGGAGTTGAAGTCCACAAGTCATAAAAGGGCCAAGTTTGAAGACCCCTGATTTATGGCATTCCACAGTGGCAATAGTTAATCAAAGAGAGCAAAATGGTATCAGAAATTGCTTTCAGGTCGGCAACTGAGCAATATCAGGCTATCAACAGAGAACAGGGTTAAAAATCAGAGAAGAATCTAAAGATCAGAAGCTGGGCAAGAAAAAAATTAATTGCAGCTAATCTGTTAGCTTAGCACATAATATCTCAGCCCCAATCTGTGCAAACTGTGGGGGTCTTTTTGCTCACGCTTCAGGATTAGATTTGAGATTTCTTTTTGTATCCCTTGTGGATTCATATTTTTTTCTCACAAATCATTTCCTGTAGCAATTCATTATTTATCAATTCCAAGTGCCATTGATCTAAACTCTGACTAGTTCAGATGTTATTTTTATTGTGGTGTTAATATTAATGTTGTTTGCTCAGCTCCCACATGGCTGACTTTCCACGGTGGTACTAATTGCAAGATTTGAAACTAATTAGCCTTCCTTTTAAACTCCCAAATCTTTAAATCCCTGCTGTAGATTTTGAATGAGGGTTTCTTACTATTTTTTAAAAATAAGTAAAAACATTAATGGTTTGGAAGCTAATATTTCCATACATTATTAGCTTATTTTTTCACTTAATACTGTTCCTGACACAAAATCCACTGATAAATGCTAAAAACTAGATACTTTGTTGAAAGAAACATTTGTTATAGCCAAATGATATTGTCTCCTTTCCTTCCTAGACAAGGAAATGTGTGATCACATGCGATCTAACACACTGTGCTTGTGGAATACTTTTCAAATCAGCTGATCTATCCAGCAGTCATTTAAGAGATATGTACTTAGCAAATGCAAACTATCAATATCATGTGTTTGATTGTGGGTTGCAACAGCACCTTCACGGCATTGTTGAGGCTTGAATGTGAACATATCATGGATGTAAAGACTGTATTCTGTCAAAAATAAAAGCCATGGGAAAGTCTACACTTATGTGTACCATAAACTCACAGTTCCTTGTAAATTTTTTTTACAGTTCCTAGTAAATGCCATTTCCTATGTAAACTAAGCCAACCGTCATTAACTTATTAATCTTTTCCATAAACAAACAGATGTTAATAGCTTCTCTTCAAAAAGACCATATTCTTACAACTTTATACCAATAAATAGCTTTGGATTAAGATAGGCTTTTGACTTGATTAGCTGATTCCCTTCATTTGTCACTATGTTATGCTCTCTCTTTGTTCTCATTTCAACTGCCCTTTATTTTTATGGGTTTATTTTATTGATGCTTTGTTATCTGTTCTGGATTTATTTGGTGACATATATTTATGACAATGGTTAACTTTGCATTCATTTTATTGTCACGAGTTCCCCTGAGCACATTTTTGTGCAAAGCTGGGTTTAATAAATAAACACATCGACCTTAATACGTGTGATCTGATATAAAGCAATTTCCTGTTCCCTGAGGTGCTCAAATATAGCAAATTCTGTGAGGATGGATACAGATTGGAATATTATTATCTTATTCTTCCCAAGATAATTTCTTGGGAAGGAAGGAAGGAAGGAAGGAAGGAAGGAAGGAAGGAAGGAAGGAAGGAAGGAAGGAAGGAAGGAAGGAAGGAAGGAAGGAAGGAAGGAAGGAAGGAAGGAAGGAAGGAATATCAGTAGGTGTCAAAAATATTCCTAAGTATATGTTAAGTTATTCTTCCCAAGATAATTTCTTGGGAAGGAAGGAAGGAAGGAAGGAAGGAAGGAAGGAAGGAAGGAAGGAAGGAAGGAAGGAAGGAAGGAAGGAAGGAAGGAAGGAAGGAAGGAAGGAAGGAAGGAAGGAATATCAGTAGGTGTCAAAAATATTCCTAAGTATATGTCATTCACTCAGTGCTTGGGAAATATGCTAAAATATCTTTTGAAAACCTAAGAAATATGGCCCAAGATGTCACAGGGTACATATAATCTCTCTCTTGCAGCTGTTGTGAAACATTTTAATCAAAGCCAAAGAGGATTAAAAAAAAATGACATCTAATTTTGTCTCCTGGCCTAAGATTCTCTCTGAAAATGATGTTAATATTTTGAGTGTAAAAGGTTGTTTTCTAACAGTGTTCACAGATTTTTCAGTAAAATGATACTTTCCTGTTGAACCTGCTTCCTATAGTACACCTTTCACATATAAATAAATCTCTAAGAAGATATCTATTGGTTTTCCACTAGGCAAAAGGGATAAAAGATACCAAGTCTTTTCTAAACACATGCCTGATTTAATAATTTTGAGAATATAAGTAGTCCTCAACTTACAACAGTTCATTCAGTGACCATATGAAGTTGCAAAACACTGAAAAAATGACATGATAATTTTTCACACTTATGACCATTGTAGCATTGCCATGGTCATGTGATAAAATTTTGGATGCTTGGCAATTGACTCATATTTATGACGGTTGCAGTGTCCTAGTCAGTGATCATCTGTTGCAACCTTCTGACAAACAAAATCAATGGGGAAGCCAGATTCACTTAACAACCGTGTTACTAACTTAATAACTGCAGTGATTCACTTAATAACAGGGGCAAGAAAGGTCGTAAAATGGATCAAAATTCACTTAAGAACTGTCTCACTGAAAGTTTTGACTCAATTGTGGGCGTAAGTTGAGGACTACTTGTATTTTGCCTTTTGTGGGTTTGCTTTGATTTCTATCAAGGTACACTTCAAATCATGAATTTAAAATTCCTTGTTCCATTTCTGGCCTGAAATATCCAGAGTAACAAATAATTAGCACTGTATAAACCCGGGACTGATTTTCCCCACCCCTCATTTCTGGTATTCCAAGGAGAGAATCTCAGTCAGGTTAAAAATAACAGATTCCCCAAACTTCATCTGTTCCAGAACAATCCAAGTTGTAAGTTGAGCATTACATTTGGCCTTTGAATAGACAGCACAATTAACAGTGAGCCTGTAAAAATGTAATTGATGTAGACATATTAAATGTAAATTTCTTTAATGTCAGCTTTTCTAATAACTCTTCAGAAAAGAGTTTTTCTAAAATTCTTTATATGAAACTTCTAAAAACACATCCCTTTTTTTAAAAGCAGGGGTCTTCAAACTTGACCCTTTTATGACGTGGACTTCAACTCCCAGAATTCCTCAGCCAGGCATGCTGGCTGAGGAATTTTGGGAGTTGAAGTCCACAGGTCATAAAAGGGCCAAGTTTGAAGACCCCTGTTTTAAAGAAACCATATCATAAGTGTTTTGATTTTTGCCTCTGTATGCAAAAATATTTGAGTAGAGGAAGACAGATAATAGTGGAGCTATTAAATATTCCTCTTCAAGCTGTGGATACAGCAAGATTTGACAGATCTTGCAAATCTGTTTTAAAGTCAATGGTAAACTATGTTGCATTTCCTCTTAAACATGAGAACCACTATCTTTGATAGTTAAGTATCAAGAATTTGTTCATTTTTATCAAGGAATCTATAGGATGAAATCATTAAATATGCCATTTTCAAATCATTTATGTAATGGCATATTTCTTTTCAGAATTATGTTCTCCCAAGGCATTTAAGCACCTCACTTAAAACAGGTTAAGTTATGAGGCCACATTTAATAAAATAATACAACATAATAACAGAGTTGGAAGGGACCTTGGAGGTTTTCTAGTCCAACCCCCTGCTCAGGCAGGAAACCCTATACCATTTCAGACAAATGGTTGTCCAATCTCTTCTTAAAATCTTCCAGTGTTGGAGCATCCACAACTTCAGGAGGTAAGTCATTCCACTGATTATTATTTTTTCTTTTAATTCAGAGGATTCTTAAAGCAAATATAAAACTAAAACCAGAAGATTTTCTTTTAGATAGCTTGAATAAAGAACTTGAGAAAAATTGGAACTTTGTTATTATACATGTTGACTGTGGCAAGAATCCTCTATGTGCAAAGATGGAAAGACATGTTAATCCCGCAATAGAAGAATGGAAAAAGTAATGAAGTTGGCAGAGATGGCTAACTGCTTTAATTAAAGAAAACTTTTGTCTTTTGGAAACTGTTTCTGGATTTTATGCTCAAAACATTAAAAAAAAAATTTGATTTTAGGTTTTCATAGTTAATTTTGTTGTAATAGAAATGTCTGCTACTCACTAAATATGTAAGGCAAACAGTTGAAGTTGTAACTGTATCTGGTATTATGCTATACCAGGGGTAGGTAACCTTGGCTCTTTTATGACTCGTGAACTTCAACTCCCAGAATTCCTGAGCCAGCATAGCTAGCTCAGGAATGCTGGGAGTTGAAATCCACGAGTCATAAAAGAGCCAAGGTTGCCTACCCCTGTGCTATACCAAAGAATGTTGGAAATTACTGATTTTTTGTCCTTTCTTTTTTAGCTTGCACTCTTCTTTTCTACTTTAGTTTTTTCCTATTCCTTCATCAATTGTCTTTCTATTTGTATTTTATACTGTAATAAACTTTTTAAATGCAGCTTAATTTACAAATTCAAATAAAGTTGCATCATTTAAGAACATACGGACAAATACAATATCATATATCCAATTAAAGAAAGGCCTGACAGAACATGAACAATTTAAGTGAAAAAACAGACTGGGGGGAGGAGATCTGTCCAAGTGTGCTATTTCAAAATGTGGGTATGGTCCACAAAGTCTTTTCAGTCAAGACCCTAATCAGGATAGAGTATCAACAAGATTTTTTTTTCAATAGATCTTAAGGAGACTTCTTAAAAGAGGAGAATTTCTCCCAGCATCTTAAAATTAGCCATTCATTTAAAGATTTTGCAGTAATCATCAATTCTTGGAAGGGTGTTCTGAAACAATTTGGCAATTGTTGAATACATTGCAGTCCAGTTATTTTTGGAGAGGCCTGAATCCTGAAACGTAGGTGTTGCAATTTGCTTAAGTAGTATGATTTTCTTTTACAAACCATAATGAATTAAACCTTCCAATTTGTTCGCCTTAAATGACAGTGTTTGTTTGTTCTCAACCACAAAATAATGCTTTGATGATAGCAAGGATTACAAGATATTCTGCACAGATGAAGATGGCTCAGGGCAAACTATGAATGAAAGAACAGAAAAACAACAAAATTGGAAGGAGAACTCAATGCTGTTTATACTAATACACACACATACACACTCATACATATATTCTGTCTCTCTCCCTCTCTCTTTTTCTCTCTCTATATATAGATAGACAGATATATGATGACATATAAGATAGATAGATAGATAGATAGATAGATAGATAGATAGATAGATAGATAGATAGATAGATAGATAGATAGATAGATATAGATATATGCATATATACTGCATGTGTATATATAGATATATGCAATGTTTATATGTATATACACATATTATATATATATATATATATATATATAGGTCTTTGGTAATTCGGGTTTTCTCCCGCGTAAAATTGAAAGTGTCTTGGCAACGTTTCGACGAAGTCCCATTCGTCATCTTCAGGCTGGTTTCTTCGGCTTCGTGCTTCTAGGAGCAATGTGTGATCGCAGCTGTTTCTTCCTTTTAACTGCCAGTGGAGGTATGAACTGATTGGATGGGAGCTTGGCTGTGTTCTGATTGGGTGGAGGTGTGTTCTGA
Source organism: Azemiops feae (assembly GCA_023970755.1). Taxonomy (NCBI): domain Eukaryota; kingdom Metazoa; phylum Chordata; class Lepidosauria; order Squamata; family Viperidae; genus Azemiops; species Azemiops feae. The sequence continues at coordinate 35,030 of JALGBA010001813.1, forward strand.
TTGGTTAGGGGCTTGGTTGTGCTCTGATTGGATGGGGGGTTGGCTGTGCTCTGATTGGGTGGGGGCCCTGTTGTGCTCAGATTAGTCTGAGTTGCAGGAGGATTTGAGATCGAGAGCTGCATTGCTGTTGTTTGGCTTCGCATTCGTGGTCGTGCCACATCTTCAAGGTGGGTGTCAGTTTGCTTCACGTATGGAATGGAGGGGTTTAAAATGGCCAATGATGCAGCTGTGGTCTGGTTTCTGGTCCGCGGTCGTGCCTCATCATCGGTGCGGGTTTGAGTCTGCTTTTTGCGTGGATGTGTGGTGGTGATATCATGTGTCAGAGCACAGCCAACCCCCCATCCAATCAGAGCACAACCAAGCCCCTAACCAATCAGAACACACCTCCACCCAATCAGAACACAGCCAAGCTCCCATCCAATCAGTTCATACCTCCACTGGCAGTTAAAAGGAAGAAACAGCTGTGATCACACATTGCTCCTAGAAGCACGAAGCTGAAGACACCAGCCTGAAGATGACGAATGGGACTTCGTCGAAACGTTGCCAAGACACTTTCAATTTTACGCGGGAGAAAACCCGAATTACCAAAGACCTACATACAAACACCCATGAAAACCTCAGAAAACATATACACACACACACACACACACACACACACACACATATACACTGATCAATATACATATACATATTGCATATATATCAAGCTCAGAGAGTAACAATTATTATACAACTCAATTCTGAGCCACAAATATTTCCTTCTGTTGATAATTACATTGATATATACAGATATACATACACACATGTGAACACACAGACAGATAGGAAGATCTGTCTATATGTGTGCGTATAAACAAATAAACAAACAAACACAGACTCCCACCAATACTGACAGGACAAGCCACTTCTATACAAACAGAGAGCAAATCCCCACTGCCTTCTAGCGGTGTTTGTTTGTTTTTATTTTCCACATTTTTGAACTGCCCATTTCTCTCAGAATGTTGTTTTCTTACCACGCCTGGGCTTGGTCAAAGGTACTAAGTCATCTCTTGCTAAGGTGAGAGGCATTTAACGTTCACAATAAATTAATAAAAGGAGTAAGTTTGATAGTCCTACACAACTTTACCAAGAAAGGGATTCTCTTTCATTGGGATTCAAAAATCCAATCGGTCTTTTTCTTACTCCACCTATCCTTCATGTCTCACTTAATATTTTGTGGTTCAGGATGATGCTTCCGACTTCACCTTGAGTGCTGCACATTTAGTAGTCTGCTCCAGAGTTTGACAGCAGCTCATTCCTTACACATTTTTTCTTCCCTTGATGGCTACTTCCAGCTGAGTGAAATGATGATGTCTTTAACAAGGAGCTTTTGCCCATCAAAGACATCTCTCAACAGTGGCAATGTGCCCTTGCAGGCGGGAACAACCTTTGAGGTCTGAAATAACCATAGTAATTTGTTACACGTACAGACTTCTTACAGTCTTGTGAACCACCAAGTTTAACAATTCTTTTCTCACTTGCCTTTCATACGTTATATCTTCTGCTTATAGCTCATCGAATAATCAGGGTGCCCTGTGTCTCTCCACCCTCACCCATTTTGCACTTAAAAAGAAAAAAAAGCTTTGCCTAATAATAAATGGTCAAATATGAATAACCATATATTTAAAAGACCCCAACTATAAAGGTAACCTCAATATTTCTGTAGTTAGATCAGATTTAATACTCAAATCCCAAAGTCAAAAGCTGGGGTTTTTTTCCCATATCTTAAAAGAAATCTAACAATGGTCTCAAACAATGTGTATTTAATAGAAAGAATATATGGATAAAATGGCATCTGATATATGCTTCTTGCAAATATAATGTAACTGCAATGAATTTTCTTAACATGCGATTCTGTTATTGAATGGCTGTTACAAATTTGTTTTATATATTTCTCAAAACTTTTGAATCTGCTCAGGAATGTGGAAAAGGGAGGGGGAAATCTCAGTACCTAATATAAAACCCTGACTAGAACATATATTACAACATTGGCACCAAGATTAAACATCCTCTACTGCATTTTTTATTCTTTCTTGTAGCACCTGAGATCACGTGACAGAATCCTTACTCCTTATTGGACATTATAATGTCTGAAGAAACATCTCATTATTCACATGGATGAAGTCTTAGGAAAATTATCAGGTTGCCCCTTTTTGGTTGCACAATAATACATATTCTTGGCATTTAAAACTAATGTTTTTAAATAATATTGTTTAAGTTAAACACACGGAGAGGTGCCACACTATCATAAAACACATTCTACAAGGGAGTTATTGAGTCTGTCATTTGCACCTCCAGAACTGTCCGGTTTGGCACTGCAACCAAACAAGACAGACACAGATTTCAATGAATAGTTGGAACTGCAGAAAAAAACAATTGCTACCAGCCTGCCTTCCATTGAGGACCTGTATACTGCACAAGCAAGAAAGAGGGCTGTGAAAATATCTACAGACCCCTCATATCCTGGACATAAACTATTTCAACTTCTTCCCTCAAGACGATGCTATAGGGCATTGCACACCAGAACGACTACATACAAGGACAGTTTTTTTCTCCCATGCCGTCACTCTACTTAATGATTAATTCCTACAACACTGTCTAATTAGTAAAGCTGGTTACTAGCTCTTTTCTATTACCTATCCTTCTTATGACTATAACTTCGTTGCTTGTATCTTACAATTTATATTGTTTGTTAGTATCCTAGTATGATTTATGTTGTTTGCTTAGAATAGTATCCTATGACTATCACTAAGTGTTGCATCTTATGATTTATGATGAAGTATTGTATTTTACGATTTATGATGCATGTATTTTCATGTTGTTTATGATCATGATTATCACTATTACTTGTATGTACACTGAGAGCTTATGCACCGTAGACAAGCTCCTTGTGTGTCCAACCACACTTGGCCAATAAAGAATTCTATTCTATTCTATTACAGTCTTTATAATGTATATTACAATTAGTAGGGTTTTATGAAGGTAAAACTGAAACAGGAAGTTTGAACGCATAGAATCTTAGAGGAAGTATAAAGTAAACTTGCTGGATTTCCAATTAAATTCTTTCACTGAATCAATTCCATTTTTTTTCCTGTTCAATTGTGTACAATTCTCAGAGACTGTCTGTAAAAAACTGCAGTTTTCGTGGTAACGTTTTTCAAAAGTGGCTTTCCATTGCCTTCTTACTAGGGCTGAGAGAAAGGGACTAGCCAAGATCCCCCAGATGGCTTCATCCTTGAGCAGGGACTATAACTCACAGCTCCCAGTTTCTAGCCTGATGTCTTAACCATTACACCAAACTTGTTCAACTTCTGTATAATAGTGATTTTGATTTTTTTTTTTAAAAAAAAAAAAGCATTGAAGCTCTGAACTTACAACTTATGAGCTTCAAATATTGTTATCGTAACATCCCAAAAATTTAAAAGAGAAAGAAAAGAAAGAAAAAGAAATCATATCTGCAAGTGATCTAAAAAGCAAGGAGGCCATATAATGTTATTTTTTTAAACCACTGAAAAGACTAGGAACAATAACAATGTAAGAAAGTGTGATATGAAGATGAGAAAGTTTTCTTTTTTATTCTGTTTTCTGTGTTTGGGTGTTATTTCTACTTCTCAAGGGACTGTCTCTATAAGGATGCCATCAGTAAGATGAAAAACAGTCTTGAGATAGATTTTAATTCACTGTTTATATTTGGTGCATCTTTCCATAATGAATACAAATTTTCATTTTCTGCAGCATATGCTTTAAAAAATGCTTGTCTAGAGACCCACAAAAGATGATTCATAAGGTCTATGAACAAGATCATCTGCCTGCATGTGTATGTGTGTCTGGGTGTTTTGAGTGTTAATAGTAGCCACAGGAGATACGACGATAGCAGGAGAAAAAAGAAAAAAAAATAGAAATTAACAAGCAGGAAGAGGGAGGAATATCTTCAACAGTTCTACAGGTTAAAATCAACCACTCTGGCAAAGCTATTTTTGGTTCCATAATCTAAGCACTAACATGAATAACAAGAGATTGTTTTGTTTGTGGGAAAAAGAAACAAAAGAACATGGGGAATGACTTTGACTGGGAAAATGTCAAGAGACAAGAGAATTAAATGGCCTATCTCTCCTTGCCTTTAGTTCAATTTATTTCTCAATTTCAAACTAAATGGTTATATTTATGGAAGACAAGCATTTGGCAGCAATACAGAAGTGATTAGCTATAGCTTTCCCTCCCTCCCTCCCTCCCTCCCTCCCTCCCTTCCTTCCTTCCTTCCTTCCTTCCTTCCTTCCCTCCCTCCCTCTCATGGTCCCTTCCTTCCTTCCTTCCTTCCTTCCTTCCTTCCTTCCTTCCTTCCTTCCTTCCTTCCTTCCTGGTCTAGCTTACAGCCCTGATGAGATATAATATGGGAATTATTTTGAGCTGGAGTTTGGATTCCTAGTAGATCTGATATCAAATTTCAGTCCTACCCAAAGTATTTGGGTTCATTACCTATGAAAAAGGTTAGAGATAGCTCTGTTATCCTTCATTGGTCCCGTTTGCTTATAAAACTAAAAACTGGTGAAACCATTTCTGAGCATTTCAATTTATTATTTTTTTCTGATGCACCCAACCTTCCCTTCTATACAGCAAACAATATGCATTCTTGATTTTACTACCTGTTCAACACTGAGTCACTCTCTAAGCAGAGTCTTGATTTCCAGGCATGATTTTCTTGATCCAGTGATCAATTTTTAACTTCATATTTCTTTTACAGTTCATGTCTGTATAATTTCCTCTAAATGAACAAACCTGCAATAAACTTTAATACTTCACATTTGTGCATTTGAATGAAATATTAAGAGCAGAAATATAGTCTGTACACCCCTTGCCCAGCATAGAGTTACAATCAACTTTTTAAAGGTTTTCATTGCTATTTATTGTACCTGCCAAATAATAATAATAACAACAACAACAACAACAACAACAACAACAACAACAACAACAATAATAATAATAATAATAATAATAATAATAATAATAATAATAATAATAATAATAATAATAATAATAATAATAATAATAATAATAATAATAATAATAATAATAATAATAATAATAATAATAATAATACATTTCCCAGGAACTCTGAACAGTTTGCAATCATTGTTCCAACCTTTCCTTTGAAACAGTGACAACATTCTTCCAGTTGTCAGTCACAGATATAGCCTTTAAATAATTTGCACAGTTATTTCATAAAGAAACTACATCCATAGTTTAATATTTACCAAGTCAATTCATCTGTACCTACAGCCTTATTATTATTAAACATTCTCGCAACATTTATGATTTCCTTTTCATCATTTTTCCTTTGGACACTAACATTCAAAGCGTGCAATTCAATTGCATTTCTTCACACATCCCTATTATTCTGATATAAATCTCTAAAACATTCTTCCTCTCAATTCAGTCTCCCCTAATTATTTAAAGGTAATCCCTCTTATTTTTAATTTCATTTATTCTTTTGAAAGCTCCTTATTGAGGCCTCCAATTTACCAGTTTCACTTTCATTTTTTTAAAACCTCAAGCCGTTCATGTTTTGTTGATGGGATGGAGTAGAACGGATCAATTTATAAGTTCTGAGCAAAAAGAGAGCCAGGATAACTTCTCATTCATCCCAAGCAAAGGTTGTGTGGAATTTTCCCTTTCTGGACTTTAGGTTTTATGCCAAATGTGAAGTAATTCTTCACCGAGATTTGTAAACTTATGTAGAGTCACTTCCAAGCATCACTTTTGGTGAGATGGACATTGATATTACTTTGATAAATAAATTTGTATCCAACAACTTTTCAGTAAATGTTTGAGGGCACTCACATCAAAACAGACAAGACATTTCTAATTTCTTGTCAATCAAGGAGGGGAATCAATCAAGGATTGACAACCAAATGAAATGAAGTGAATATCACAAAAGTGCTTTTTCCAAAGGCAGTTTGGACTTTGTTTTTTTTTCTTTGAAGACATTTTGCTTCTCATCCAAGAAGCTTCTTCAGTTTTGAACTGATGAAGCTTCTTGGATGAGAAGCAAAATGTCTTCAAGGAAAAAAACAAAGTTCAAATTGCCTTTGGAAAAAGCACTTTGGGGACAAACATGATCTGGATGACTGAGAATCTCCATGGACGTGAATATCAATTTTATTAAAAAAAAATATGCCCAGAAGTGTGAGGTTTCATACCAAATGAAAAGGCCTAGATGAAAAAATCCCCCATCAGTTTACCATCTTTTTGAGACAAATGAAAGGACTAGTGACAGAGGAACACTGCAAAGACCTAGGTCAGGGGTAGGCAACCTTGGCTCTTTTATAACTTATGAACTTCAACTCCCAGAATTCCTGAGCCAGCCATGCTGAGAGGAAGGGAGAGGTTTCCAAGTTGAGCCATGCTGGCTCAGGAATTCTGAGAGTTGAAGTCCACGAGTCATAAAAGAGCCAAGGTTGCCTACCCCTGATCCTAGGTGCTTAATGGTAAACACTAGCATTTGGAAGTGTGCCATGGAACTAATTAGTTCAATAAATTCATTTAATGAATCTGTCCTTAGAACTCCAAGGGACACTTCATGAGACTGATAGAACGGTATTTATTTATTTGTTTGTTTGTTTGTTTGTTTGTTTGTTTGTTTGTTTATTCATACATTCATTCATTCATTCATTCATACATACATACATACATTTATTTATCAATAAGATACGTACATCGCCCATCTCACTTTCTTATCTATTGTATATGCATGCATTATAAACACAGTGATCTACTTTGCTTCTCATAGGTTAGCAGGCAAGGAAACACCCTTCTGATTTAAAACTCCACCGATTTGCTATTTCTCAGAATATTCCCTTGGTGATGTGATATTTTGGGAGACAGTGTCTGTACAAGGCCTCAAACAAAGCTTTGGTAAACTGTTGGCATAGCAACAGGTGTTAATGCATAAGAAGGTTTTACTTTCCTGGAAGGCATTGCTTCCAGAAACGATACAAGTGAATGCTGTTTTCTCTTACCATCTATGTTATTTGCTCATGTACACTCTCTCACGCTTACACTCCCTCACTCTTACTCTCTTTTTTCATGCAAATTGGTCATTGAGAACCAAATGACTCACCCAACAAATATGCAGAGTTACAAAGTACAGAAACTTGGCCCACCCTTGTCAACACAGTGGGATGCTGACTGGTGAAATGCCCATTCACCTCTGATTATCTAAGCAGGGAGAAAACCACGCATTCACTTTCTGATGACAGTGGCTGACCTAATTAAACCTTCTGGTGCCTACTGAATCCAGCTTTTGTCCAGAGTCCAGACATCCAGCAGATTATCAGCTCTGTTATGCATATTCTGAATATGCAAAAGTGACCGAGATTGTTTTGCCTTTATTTACTGTAACACATTTCCATGACTGTTGTCATCAGTATAGTTCCCACCCACTCTAAAGTATACAATCTATGGAGGAACAACTTCAATCATTTATTGTTCTTTATGACTCCACTGGGTTTCAAAAATGGCTCCAATAAGGCAGGTGTACAATAGCTGCTGGGTTTTAAAATCCAGTCCTCAAGTAATATGGAGAAAATAGGTCGATTCACATGTCCACATATTTCTGGATAGATCCAAATAGCATTCAGGATTCCCATAAATCAGTGTTTCAAACTTGGCAACTTTAAGATGTATGGATTTCAAGTCCCAGAATTTGTCAGCCAACATGCTGGCTGGGTAATTCTGGAAGTTGAAGTTCACGCATCTTAAGTTTGCCAAGCCTGAGAAATGCTGTCCTATAGAGCGGTTTATATTTTTATTTTTGTTTGTTTGTTATTTTATTTATTTGCATCCTGCTTTTATTATTTTTTCAAATAACTCAAGGCAGCGAACATATCCAACACAGCTTCCTCCTCCTATTTTCTCCATAAAAACAACCCTGTGAGGTTGGTTGGCCTGAGAGAGAGTGACTGGCCCAAGGTCACCCAGCTGGATTTCATGACTCAGATGGGACTAGAACTCATGATCTCCCAGTTTGTAGCCTGATACCTTAAATCAAACCGCCTCTCTTTTAACTGTCATATTCACAAGTCTGTCCTTGTGCTGTCATGCCCTTATCTTTCTTAGGCATATATGAGTAACAAATTTTATAAGAGTTTGATATTAGTAAAAAAAACAACAACCCAAAAGTATTTAACATAAATTTCTATTTTTTTAAAAAAAGTAGCCAGAGCTTTCTTCAAGCTTAGCCCAGAATTACAAGGCATTTTTCATACTCTGAAGCAAAGTGCTTTGCTTTTTAATACTTTCTTTTCTTATTATATGGTAGTGATGGCGAACCTTTTAGAGACCAAGTGCCCAAACTGCAACCTAAAACCCACTTATTTATCGCCAGGTGCCAGGTGGGCATGGCCCACTGGATGGGCGTGGCTGTGGTGGTCATGGCAGACTAGGTGGGTGTGGTCAAGGTAGGCGTGATCACCTCAATGTTGCTCGTGGGGACACCTGTGGGGGCCGGGCAGGGTTGGGCGAGATCCAGGGGGTCTCTGGCAGGTGGGGCGGTAGGCAGGCGGTTCGTTCTGCGGGGTGAGGCGAGGCAAGGCAAGATAGGGCAGGGGTGCCATTTTCACAGGGCAAGGTGAGGCAGGGGCCGGGGTGGCTGCTGCCTGACACCATCGGCCCCCGCACACAGAGGCCAGCGAGCGCATGGGTGCTGGGATGCATCTGGCCATGTGGGACCTCGGCGAGTTAGCGGGTGGCTGGTTGAAGAGGGACAGTTGCCATCTCTGGGGCATGGCAAGCGTGCCCACAGAGAGGGCTCTGAGTGCCACCTCTGGCACCTGTGCCATAGGTTCGCCACCACTGTTATATGGGGTTTACAGGAAAACCCATTAACAACAACCTCATGTGTTAGGTTTATGATTAAATGTTATTTGGGTTGTGCAAAACCATGGAACACAATATACCTATTCTGAAACACACTAGCCTTTTAATGTCCCAGGATTTCTAAAGATAGCTTAGATTTCCAAGCTTTTGGCATCTGAGGGCTTCATGTGGAATGCGCAGATCCTTTGGATCACAAACATTTTCAAGTTATGGAGTCCTTGCCAGCAGCAGACATCTAAAGATTTTGAAAGGCCTGTAATTCTTAAGCTATTGAGCTGCTAATCAGTGGTGAAAGAAGAGCAGCATGTTTTAGAATCTGGCAGAGAAACCCCGTTGAATCGCTCTCTGGGCTTCCGGGGCAGCTTCCAGGTGGTATCAATGACCAACATTATATGAATACATTTCAACATCAATCAGTAAATGGATGGCACATGCACTAAAGTAATTATAGCTGCTGACTGAGATAACCAGAGGAACTATGTGATTCTATAGGACTACTCAATTTTACCCATCCCCTTTATTTTGCTCCTTGGTTTTCCCTTCCAGTTGAGAGATGTACAGAGTTAGTAAGATTTATATCCAGATTTCTAATGAAATATCTATTTGTAAATGTGCTACAATCACTGTCTTCCTCAGACACTTGTTTTTCTTTGCACGCTTCCTGGAAGGACCAAGGAGCATGGACAAATGTCCATTCCAGGAAGTGCTGCAGAGGAGAATCAACTAATACAGAGAGGATGGGGAGGTTTTGTTGCAGGGAAAGTCTTGCCCATTCCATAAATGTAAAACAAAAAATGAGTTTTTCCATGAAGAAAACAAGTACCCATTGGATTTAATTTCTTCCTAATGTTTGCTATCTTTATTCCATCATAGAGCCACTGGGAATGAAAACTTCCAAATGCATTCCCAGGAAGATCTGTGTTTGAATTATTTTACACCCCCCACCCCACCCCAGCATCACAAAGTTTCAGTAATTCATGATATTCACTTTTACCACAGAACATTAGAGTTGAATATTACGGGAGCTCTGCAAGGGCTGATAGTCCCCTATAGAAGATGGTGCATTGATAGTGCCTATCTCTTAAAAAGCTGTGAGGTATCAAGAGGCAGCTTAGCAACTATTCCTTGCCTGATGGCTCTTTTTATTGTCTTGCCATTGCCTAGGAATTTTGCCAGATTCCACTAATGAGCCATAGGAAGTTTTAAGATCACCTCCTGAACATTCATAAAGGATTTTAGGACATAAAGCTGAAAGAAATTGTGGTGAACAATTGATTGGGTCAATGGACAGAAGCCAAGTAAAATTTCATTGGTTGATTCTTCTAATGGCAAGTTCATTCCAGTGGAAAAGGTTTCCATATTCTTGCAATTCATCCAGTAATCAGAAGAGAAGGAGAGAGAGGTGGAGGGAGGGAAGGAGGAGAGAGAGAGAGAGAGAGAGAGAGAGAGAGAGAGAGGACAAATAAATTTAATAAATAATAATATCCTCTAATACAATAAAATGTACTATACCATATATGTATACCATATCTATATCAACTATATTTATATATCTATATTTATATTATCTATATATTTATAGCTACTGTAACATACACTTTCTGTTAATATGTAACATAATCAGGCACAAGAAATATATTCATTTTTAATGGCTGGGTTCATATGAGTTGATCGTCATTATTCTAAACGTGTTAGAAAAATACCTTCGCTGTGACATTTTCCATTAACCACCAGCTATCCTACCCAGAACATTTTCAGAAAATACATAAACATATAAAATAAAATGCTTGCTTGATGGTTAAGCTGTCATGGCTCAGCCTAATAAACTGGAAAATCTAGCTTTGCAAATATACTTCCCAATAAAATACAAATAGGCTAAATGTATTTATTATTATTTTTGCAATAAAAAATACACATGAATTTAAACAACTTGAAATGAATACTTTAGCTTTATGGGCTGTAACTTTAGGGCCACAGAATTCCAAGAAGGTCAGTGGTATACCACATATTTGTGAAAGATTGTGCGTTGCCATGGAAACAACAAAATCCTCTACATAGTATAATCAGCAAACTCCTGTAAATACAGATTGGATAAAATACCGTAAGACTTTAGCCTAAATCATACATCCTATTTTTATTTTTAAAAATCAGATCAAATGTTTCCTGTAACCAATCTGTCTTTCTGAATCATCAGGCAGCAGTGCTATGTCCTTAGGACATTCCATCCTCTTTGGTTGACAATAGTTTTGTGCTTCTTTTGATTTATTTTGTTGGGGGGAAAATATACACAGTCAGTTTCCACCCACCAATTAAGTATGTGATCATGGGTTCTCCAGGACAGGACAGGTAGTCCTCAACTAATGACCATAACTGACCCCAAAATTTCTGTTTCTAAATTAAACAGTTGTTAAATGAGTTTAGCCCCATTTTACAACCGTTCTTGTCACAATTGTTAAGTGAATCACTGCAATTAAATTACTAACATAGTTATTAAGTGAATCAAGCTTCCACGTTGACTTTGCTTGTCACAAAAGGTGATCACATGGCCCCAGATACTGTAACCATCATAAATATGAGCCAGTTGGCAAGTGCCCAAATTTTATCACGTGACTATGGGGATGTGCAACAGCCATAAATGTGAAAAACAGTCATAAGTCACTCTTTTCAGTGCTGTGTAACTTTGAATGGCCACTAAATAAATAGTTGTAAGTCGAGTACTCCACTAATAATACTTAATCTCCCAGTTCACAGTGGGAAAAGAAATGTAACTTCTGAATACTTGACACGGGGGAGATCTAAAAAAGCCAGGAGGATGAATAAGATGTGGTGGACTGAAGTGAAGCTTCTTGGTTGAGAGGCAAAACATTTTCAAGGAAAAACCCAAGAAAGTTCAGTTGTCTTTTGAAAAGCACCTTTGGGACAACCATGACCTGGATAATTGAGAATCTCTATGGATGATTTGAAGGATTCCAAAATTTAAACTATCATGGAAATCTAACCCACTCTCATTGGTGGCAAATCCCAAATTAATTCAGATGTGAGAGATTAAGTTTGGGTCAGAAGTGTCCAGAGAAGTTTTTAAAAATTAAGGTATTTACAACTATGTAATGAAGCCCCTTCCCATGTTTTCTGTACATTGCATTTTTTTAAAAGGTGGCTTTCGATGGCACCATAGATGACATCATTGTGATTGCAAACTTTAGCTTTTTTGTTTTTCACAGACACCGCTATGTTGGGTTTTTATAACATCGTAAGCTACAAAACAAAGCCAAGTTAGGCATTTTCCAGATTCTTGACATGCCAAGTTCAGAAGGTTTGCCATAACTGCCTTACTCTGATTCCAGCTAATGCTATGCAGAAATACAGCCACACACCATTTTTCAGTAGTTCTCATTATAAAGGAGTTTAAAAAAAAAAAAAAATTCTTTTGAAAGACAAGAGAATTCCAGAGAAATGAAGTGCAATGGAGTTTTGCTATACTTATGAGACTATAAAGGGGTGCTAATAAATATAATTATTCAGTTTCTTTACATTGGTAACTATAAGGTTGTGGACCTCAACTCAGCATCCTGGTTGGTGGAATTCTGGGAGCTGAAGTCCATATATCTTAAAATTGCTAAGATTGATGAAAACTGTGTCTACAGCTTTTTTTTCTTCCTAGGAATTTATTCCTAGGAATAAATATTTGTCCTTTAAAATGATAGTTTTGTCACAACATTAATTCCAGGTTGTTCCAAGTAAATGGATAATGTCCAGTGGTCTTGGGTATGAAAGCCAAGTCTCTCCATCAGTCTTCTTGTTCTCCTTCTCGTGGTAGCTATCTTCCTCCTCAACATTATTCTGTCCTTCCTCCACAAGTTCAAGAAAGCTGATATGGGGGATCTTCCTTCATTTTATCCCAACCAGACTAACACTGTAAGATGGAATGAGTTGAGAGATTGTGATTAACCCCAAATCACTCAGTGATTTTCCACATCTGATGATGTGGGCCTTTGTGGTCCTAATCAATTTCCTTAGCTATTATACCACACTGGTTCAACTGAGCAAGAAGCTGGTTCTGAGGGCCCCAATATTTAATTGTTGGGATGGCGATGATGGACAGGCAGTTGTGGGATTCAGCCGGTTCGCACCAGTTTGGCAGAACCGGTAGTTAATTTTTTGTTGCCCAGGCCCAGAACGGACTTCCGGAAGCGGCATCCACACAGAGAACCAGTTGTTCACATATTTGAATCCCACCACTTCTGGACAGGTTACAGATCTAGAGGGTTATATTGTGTTCCACCATTTGCACTTCCCCCATTGACATTTGTACAGCTTCATTTCAGTTTACAATTAATGAAATATAACCTTCACTAAATCAGACATCAGAAAGCAGAAGAAGCCCTGATTCTTCATTTTCAGATGTTTTAACACACAGCAATATTGAAAGAAAAGGCTATACTATATGAAGTCCATATAGTAAGAAGAAAAGCAAAAAGTTACTTCAAGGGATGAGACACTGATTGTATGGAAGCAGAAGTGAATGGGCGTAATATGGTTGAGTTATAACAGGCAAATTTATACAAAGGAACTAAGAAGCTGAAAAATATAGTCGCTGCCACATTGGAAGAGGAAGATGCTCATTTAATTTAGTAATGGGGAGGGAGATATAACTAGGAAGGGAAGGAAAGAAGCAAAGCAGAGAGAGGCTATGATCTGAGTAAAAGTAAGAATTGGTCAATTAAGCAAGAAGAAAAATTTCTCCAAGGAGCCATGACAGCAATAGCTTTGTTACTTGAAACATTAAAGTCTAGGTACCTTCACTGACAAAAAAAAATGTACTCTAGTTCAAAAAAAAAAAAAGCAGCCATAAAAATCAGACAGCTAAAATGAAAAAGAGATTTACACCTATCAAAGATACTCTTTCTTTTTTGAGAAAATAATAATAATTGAACATAACCCCCCCCCCTAAACATGAGATAGCTGGAAAATGTCTGTATCTGGCTGTCTGTCTAGGTATAATGTTTGCCTAGTGTTGAAATATTATCACAAGAGTCCAGGCACAGACAGCATATGACCCTCCAAGTGGTGCTGAATCACAGTTCTCAGCAGCTGTAGGGAAGATGGCTTAAAGCAAGGAATGCTGAGCATTGTACTTTAGCAAATCTAGGCCAAGAGTTGCCTTCTTGTACGATAAATATTTCTTGAAAGTATTTCATAGCCAGGGTGCCATCAGTGTTTTTTCAAAGTATGGGTCATGACACCAGACAGCCATGAGACAATAAATGGAGGGTCACCAGAAAGTGTCTTTCTCAATTTTCTTCCTGAGCAGGCCTACTGGCTTGATGCAAAATACACTGGAAAATCTAGCTTTGCAGATATATTTCCTAATAAAATACAAATAGGCTTTATTTTATTTTATTTTATTTTATTTTATTTTATTTTATTTTATTTTATTTTATTTTATTTTATTTTATTTTATTTTATTTTATTTATTTTATTTATTTATTTATTTATTTATTTTATTTTATTTTATTTTATTATTTTATTTTATTTTATTTTATTTTATTTTATTTTATTTTATTTTATTTTATTTTATTTTAGATTTTTTTATTTTATTTTATTTTATTTTATTATTGTTATAATTTTATTTTATTTATTATTTATTTATATTTTTTTATTTATTTATTTATTTTATTTTATTTTATTTTATATTTTATTTTATTTTATTTATTTTATTTTATTTTATTTTATTTTATTATTATTTTATTTTATTTATTTATTTTATTTTATTTTTATTTTATTTTTATTATTTTATTTATTTTATTATTTTATTTTATTTTATTTTATTTTATTTTATTTATTTTATTTTATTTTATTATTTTATTTTATTATTTTATTTTATTTTATTTTATTTTATTTTATTTTATTTTATTATTTATTTTATTTTATTTTATTTTATTTTATTTTATTTTATTTTATTTTATTTTATTTTATTTTATTTTATTTTTTATTTTATTATTTTATTTTATTTTAGTTTGTTCAATTTCTTATAGTTGTTGATCTTAATCAAGAGACTTAATTTGCAAAGAAATCTGACCATTCCAGA
Source organism: Azemiops feae (assembly GCA_023970755.1). Taxonomy (NCBI): domain Eukaryota; kingdom Metazoa; phylum Chordata; class Lepidosauria; order Squamata; family Viperidae; genus Azemiops; species Azemiops feae. The sequence goes on from JALGBA010001813.1 coordinate 50,031, forward strand.
GGCCTACTGTATATGAAACCTTAGCCACACAGACCATCTATACTCCATCTTTTCAGTTTTAGTAGAGTAAATATTATTTCATTAAGATAATTTTTATATAGTATACTTAAATTCTTAATGGTCAGTTATTTAGATGCCTTATTATAATGATTACAGAGAAATGGGTATTCTGTTAAGATCAATTAAAGTTTTGGATATTAACGTTACGAAGATTATGATTATTTATCTTTTTCTTCAAAATTAAATATAACATTAGAGAATAACTTTCAGTTGTTCAATATTAATGGTGCATTTATTTTTTGCCCAACCTTAATGCCAATAACATCATTAGCTTTATCCATTGGAGCATAGCTCATATATTTAATAATTTTATGGGTCACAGTATCCTAGAGGAGTGTCTATAGAGATTCTCAGCCCTCCAGGTCATGATTGTCCCAAAGGTGCTTTTCAAAAGGCAACTGGACTTTCTTAGTTTTTTTCCTGGAAAACTAATCAGGTGACCTTGAGGGTACAGATTAAATCCCTAAGTGGCCTCAACGACTTTCAGAAAGTTAATGACTGACCTTCAGAATGCTAACTGACCAGATGGCTGTAAAGAATATAAATCCTTCCATTCCCCACCATTCAGCCAGAACTGAAGAAGCTTCTTGGATAAGAAGTGAAATGTTTTCAAGGGAAAAAAAATAAGAAAGTTTAGTTGCCTTTTGAAAAGCGCCTTGAAAAGCAATCCTAGAGGAGGTTGTGTTTTTTTCCCCTTTACCATCCTGTCATGTCTTAGACTTGGAGGTGGACATTTAAGAAGTTTTTGTGCTGAGAATTACTACTGTTCTGTATGAAAAATCATATCCTTTGACTTTAAGAGAAATGTTTATGGCAATCTGCACACCTTGTGCTTGTGCTGAAGTTATTATGATTTATTCATTAGATTTGCATTTCCTTCAGAAGCACATGGAAATATATAGCACTTCCCATTGATATCAGCTGCACTGAGATAGTAACTGAATTTATGCAAGGTGCTTAACTCAGCTACTACATTAATCCTTGCTTTTTCAATTTGCACGATATGTTGAATCATAAACAAACCAAATGCACAAGATTCAACGCATACACATACATGCAAACAAAGAGTGCAAAAATTAACCAAACCTGACATGTACTAATTTAGGCACTAGATCTCCAAGTGACCTAATCACATATTTTGTAGGAACAGGGCAGTTGTGATTGACCCAAGGTCATTCAGCATCTTCCATGAAGGTAGACTTGCTTAGTTTCTCAGTTGTAGTCAAACTCTGTAACCAATACATCACCCTAAGCATCTTGGTTTCAGCACATCCATTATGAACTTTGACACTTCTGCCAATGAGTCAGCCCCAAGAGAGCCAAGATCTCTGTACAACAATTATAGAAATTTGCCTTGGCAAGCATCTTATCTCTCATCTGTTAATGTACCTCACTGCCCCTGGGAGATTAAAATAAAATAACCTTGTGTACTCTGTCGACTCCCCAGCTATTTGGAGGAATCTTTCAAACCTCATTACAGAGAATGCCAATGTAGCCATGGCAAAACTAAAAGCCACACAGAATGAGAGCACTTTACCTCAACAAGAACAACCAAGAAATTGACTTAGTTTCTTCCTATCAAACTCCAGAAAAATCCATCAGTGTCTCTTGAGTAGAATTTGATATGTACTCTGTACTCTAGCAAGTTGTAACATGAAGGTCATGATTACTTGTGTATTCCAACAGAACTTTAAGTCCAAGATAACCCATGCAGTGGATCTACATGTAGTCCATGTAGTGGAAGGAAAGTCCATCGATCCTTATCCCTTTCTCCCCCATCCCCGACTCCCATCATCAGATATGAATTAGAGAAGATATTCAGGATACATATTGTAGAGAAAGAAATATTTTGGGAAATATGAAAAAGGCAGAATATATTTCCCCAAAGGAATAATGGAGAAGATCCTAAAAAAAAAGACAGAAACCAGCCCCCAGAAATCAGCCCCATCCCCTAGGCCAGGGGTAGGCAACCCAAAACACTCAAAGAGCCACTTGGACCCGTTTCCCACCAAAAACAAAACACTGGGAGCCGCAAAACTCTTTTGATATCTAAAATGAAGATAACACTGCATATATCCTTTTTTACCTTTATTATAGGTATATGTGTGTGTGTGTATGTGTGTGTGTTTATATATGTGTGTGTGTGTTTATATATGTGTGTATATATACACACACACATATATATATACACACACATATATATATATACATAAACATACATATACACACACATATACACACACACACACGCACACACACATACACACACACACACACACACACATATATATATATAAAATAAAGGTAAAAAAGGATATATGCAGTGTTATCTTCATTTTAGATGTCAAAAGGGTCTCTCTCTCTCTGTGTCTCTCTCTCCCCCCCCCTCCCTCTCTCCGATCTTCTGCTCACCAGCTGTTCTCCAACAAGCTCAGGGACAGGCAAGCTCGGCTCTTTTATGACTCATGGACTTCAACTCCCAGAATTCCTGAGTCAGCCTAGCTAGGCTAGCTAGCTCTCTCCTGCCCTTCCTGCTTCCTGCTTCCTGCAGAGACGCAGGAAAGGGAGGAGCCCCGCCCAGTATGCTTGTCGGCTCTTCGGAACAGGGTGAGGCTACTCTCTTTTTTACTTACACACACACACAAACAAACACACACACACACAAACACACACACACACACACACACACAGAGAGAGAGAAGCAAGCTCTGTCTCTGTCTTTCTCTGCAAATGGCAGAGGAGGCTGGGAGCCGCAGGGGAAGGCTCAAAGAGCCACATGCGGCTCCGGAGCCGCAGGTTGCCGACCTGTGCCCTAGGCAGAGGCCAGCTTTTAGAAATGCAATTTCAATAATCCATTCAGGAAGGTTGGAGCCAGGAATTAGGAAGACAAAGACACCTAAAATCTACATACCCCCACCCAAATTCTAAGGACAGGAGACATAAAAGAATTAATCCACCAATACCAAAAGGGCACACTCAGACTCAGGTCAAAGTACATGACACAGGAAATATAAAACCTCAAACAGGAACAGGAAACAACCTAAAGAGCCCCAGAAGGTGTAAAACCCACCACTCCCTGCTATATGTTTCTCTCTAGCTCTCCTCTTCAATAAACTGCAACCTTCTTTCTAAAGCAGTCTCCATTTTGATTATTCCCAGCTTAGACTGGACCCTGATGAAGATTTTTCTTTCTACATGACCATGGCAATTTTATCAATAGACAGTGATTGGGGCATTCACACTGTAATATTTGTGAGTGGACAGTGAGATAACATACCCCGTTTCTGGCTTACAAAATCTTTATAGTATCATCCAGCCATCATGAACCATGATATAAAGCTTGTCTGCATTACTGTTGTTTTGGCACTCCAGTGGTTAAATGACATAGTTAATTACTGGTATGGCAATGACTTTAGAGGGTGACCAGTGATAGACAATTGATAGAGTTATCTGCCACCAAACTAGCCAAACATACTAGATATAAAGATGCAGTTACACCGGGTAGTATGTTGAAGTAATAGTGAGTAGGGTCTTTTCCTAATGGTAGGTAGAAGTGGCCCTGGGAAAAAACTATTGTAATAAACGATGTTCTTAGTTCACATATGTTGGTTTATCATCGTCTTCCTATTTTTTCACTATAGTCTACTATTATTCAATTATTTTCTAGTTATATGGCTCAGCAGGAAGCCTAACCTAGAAACTTTCAAAGTAATCAGACATTATCTAATCCACTCCAGTTTATTGGCTTGACAACGTATTCCGATAGATATGACAGATCTCCCATCTATACTGTTTAAATGATCTTTAAAAGCTCTCCTCCTCATCTCAGCATTGTGGACAATGAGATGGACCTTTCTATGTGAAGGCACACTAGCCTCACCATTAGAAGACTAGTTTTGGTACACTGTTAAAACTTTTAGGAAGATTTAATCATGTTTCTACAAAGAACTTTAAATATACTGACTCCACAAACTTTTAAATATTCATTTTAGCTTGGCTGTTTTTCATTTGGTTGTGATCCAAATATATAAACACTAATGAAAATTCCAAATTATCTAATCCAGAAAGTGATTCAGAAATACAGTAATAATGTAATACCAAACCATAAATTTTTAATTTTGAAGAACAACTCTATAGATAATTAGCCATCCCTTTATCTTGTTGTCTTTTGTAGTTTGAAGATTGGCATAATGGTACTGTATGGAATTCAAAACTCTGATTAAACAGAGTTATTTATTATCTCACCTTTATTACTTTTATAAATAACCATACTTCTTTCTCCACCTTTCTCTGAGGTGGCTTGGGCTGAGAGAGAGAGAGTAACTGGCTCAAAGTCACCCAGCTGGCTTTCATGTCTAAGGCAGGACTAGAACTCATAATCTCCTGGTTTCTACCCTGGTGCCTTAACTACTAGACCAACTAGATTTCCTGATCTTGTTTACCATTATAAAATCATTCTAATGAATAATGGACTGTCGGCCACTCTTCAGATCTCCCATCATAGATTGAGTTTTGCAAAATGGGATGAAGGTGGGGAAAACATATCTCTAGCTTCCAAACTTTGAAGGAAGGAAGAATATGTGCTATGATATAATAGATCTGAAGGATATTTTTTTTTCTTATTTAAACTATGTTTTGCCTCCCACTGGCTTCTAGCTCCTAAGGGTATTGCTGCAGAAGGGAAAGACATATGTTCCATGTCCCTGTAATGGTCTCCCCAGATGCCAGCTCGGACAAAGAGGAAGAGACGACTCCGGGGACTTTGGAGGAGGGTGTAGAGGAGGGTCAGCAAGATGCCGAGGTCTCTGATCAGGCCAGACGAAAAGGCCAAGAATCTTAGAGGGGACATCAGGGGAACAACTGGACGAGGGCCCGCTAGAGAGGAAAGAAGAGAGATGTAGCTGCAGCTGGATAGCTCTGAAACCCAGTCAAAAGCATGGGGTGCAGAAGGATCACAGCTGCAATCGGTCAGCGGGGATGAGGAGGAACTGCCTCCTCCATTGGATCCCAGGATGCACAGAGGGAGGTGCAACAGAGGTCGGTGATGCTACTTGGGAGGAGGCAGCCTTGCCCCTCTTAATGAGTTACACTGGCACACACTGGGGAGCATCAAGGAAATAGTGGGTGGCGGGCCCACCAAGAGAAGAGGGATTTGTTGAAGGGCATGGACCATTGAACAGGGGGTTGGACTAGATAATCTCCAAGGTCCCTTCCGGCTCTGTGATTCTGTAAGAGTCTCCTGCTCAAGCAGGGGGTTGGACTAGATGACCTCTGGGGTCCCTTCCAACTCTGAGATTCTATGATTCTTTTAAGGTCTCTTGCTTGAGCAGGGGGTTGGACTAGAAGACCTCCAAGGTCCCTTCCAACTGTGTTATTCCATACCTTCTAAGTCCGAGGCATGGGGCAATACAATGTTGGAAACATTGCCAATTTTCTCTGCTGTGCATGTTCCTCCAATGCCATGACTCTTGTTCTTGTGACTTCGGACTTGTGCTTTGTGTGGCTGCATGTTTAGGCTTTGGATCTGCTTCTTGGATTTTGGTTTTCTACCTTGACTTGGATTATAATCTTTGGATTCTGAACTATGCCTAGATTTTGGACTCTGTGTGCATGAATTTATGCCTTTGCCTGTGGAGTTTGCAACTCTGTGTCTAGACTGAGCAGACTTGAACTCAGTGACACTTTGCAGTTGTGTCAATGGGACCCAGAGAATACTACAAGAAGCTTGTGTTGTCTCAATAAAATCTTTAAAACTCTCTATGAGTTTGTGTATGTGGATTGGGTCAGGACGGTCCCTTGCAATCTAAGGAGCATTGTATGGGAACATACTAGAATAAGGCAGTGGCAAAATTGTTTACATATACAATTCCAAGAACACTTCATGGATGTTTACATATTGAACCAATAATTGAACTTTAACTAATAACCAAAGAAAAATTCAGATGATGATGATGACACAAGTTACTCTGGGAAGTGGTGGAAAAAAATTCTGAAAGAAGGCAGTGACCAATTTGGGGATATGAAGAGCCCATTTAGTACCGCAAATGAACTATTCTCCTGTCCCACAAGCTTGCTTTTGGCTTTTTAATTAATAATAATAATAATAATAATAATAATAATAATAATAATAATAATAATAATAATAATAATAATAATAATAATAATAATAATAATAATAATAATAATAATAAGAAGAAGAAGAAGAAGAAGAAGAAGAAGAAGAAGAAGAAGAAGAACAACAACAACAACAACAACAATAACAACAACAACAACAACAACAACAACAACAACAACACACAAAAGCCAAAACTCCACAATGCCGAACCTATCAATTATATCACTAATAATATTTACCCAAATCCTTGATCTCTGGCAATCATTAAATAATTTCCCCAAATTTTTCTCCATATCTTGCAAGAGTGAATTCCTTTTACTTTTCAGACTGGATTAGACTAGATCAGGGGTAGGCAACCTTGGCTCTTTTATGACTCATGGACTTCAACTCCCAGAATTCCTGAGCCAGCCACGCTGAGGGGAAATGGAGAGGTTTCCAAGCTGAGCCATGCTGGCTCAGGAATTCTGGGAGTTGACGTCCACGAGTCATAAAAGAGCCAAGGTTGCCTAGCCCTGGACTAGATAGTCTTAATAATCCTAGTTGTTTAAAGTCTTAGGTTTTTTTTTTCAATAGAAAAGTTATTCCATCTCTGTATCATTTGTTTTGCATGATTCCATAATGTACTGATGTAATGAAAATTACTATCATGGCATAATCCAGTTTTGTATATTTGTCCTTTTCCCCTCTAGTAGGCATCTGTCCTCACTTCTCCTCTGTCCTGAGGTGACCTCTACACCAGAATGTCTACGCTAGTAATCTACATTTGGCAAAGCTAGTTGCTTCCTGGTTTGCGGCAGAGGAAATAATATTATGTTGCACACATCATCCACATTTCTTTGAAGTTGTTAATGAACCTGGTAGAAGGGAAACTCTAGTAGAAAAAAAAAAGAATTTGGGGCTTTCCTCCCTTCTCTTTCAGTTCTTGGCATCATTTTCACTATGGGTTTGTGGAGGAACGTGAATTACTCTGCTGAGTTTCATTTGCATGTAATTACTGAAAATGCCACTTTGGCTGGGAGCTTACTCAGAGTGAGGTTGTTGTCTGTACTTTGAGAACAAATAGACAGAATGGTACAAATTTGAAGACACGAAATGTTCATCGCCAGCATCCTTTGCAATTAAGCAAGACATTTTGGACCTTTTTGTTGGCTTAACAAGACCTATAATACACTAAAAAAAAAAGAGAGAAAGGGGGGGGAGAGATCTTTAAAATCCTGTTCAAAAATATCCCTTCACCCCCTCCCCTCCCCCCAATGAGTCTTGATCATCTGTCAAATTAGGAAACGTCCTGTTGGGGAACTGTGAGATTCCCTAGTTTGGTGGAATTTCAGCAGTGGCTTCTTCATTGGGCCTGGAGTGCAAGTGAATACCTTTGGTCGTTTGATTCTCTTGTTAGAAACCGGACAGGAACCCAAAATGGTGGTGTTATTGTGAATGTGAAGAAACACTCTGAAAAGGCTTCTAAAATAAAAAAAAAGTAAGATCTCTGCAGGGACTGGCCTAAAATGTCAAGATGGCTAAAAAAAAAAATCTATCGCAATGCAATAGAAGTGATGTGGCTTTGACTGCATGATCATAGCTGCTGCTTTCTCATATTTACCCTATGATCAGATGTAGTCCCAGATGTGAAAAATGTACATAGAAACATGTTGTCATCTTAGCTAAGATTCCTTAGCTCAGGGGTCTCCAATATGGTGGAAGAGGGAGGGGCAGGCACCTTACGCATGAATGTGCAATTGTGAATGTGGCCAGACATGCATGTGCACACACATAAACAGGCCGTGAGCATGCACACCACGCAAACATGGCTGTGAGCATGCATGAGAGGCTCTCAGTGACACCGGCACCTGTGTGAGGCTTGTGGCGCTGCCACCACCAGGCTCATGGCGATGCTACCACCGGCACGAGAATTGTGCTGCCACCCCCATGTGAGGCTTGCTCTGTGGCCTGCAGCGATGCCACCACTGGTGTGAGGCTTGTGCCACTGCCCCCGCACAAGGTTCGTGGCAATGCCACCACCCATGCAAGATTAGTGGCGCTGCTGTCACCCGCGCAACACTCACAGCAACAGTGGCACAAGGGAGGGTGAGCAAGTGCACATGCATGCATGCACTGCCCAGCTACTCATGCTGCCTGATGGCCAAGAGGCCACGACCCAGTAGTGGGCCGCGGCCCATAGGTTGTGGAATCTGCCTTAGCTGATCCTTATTAAGGCATGCTTTGCTTTCTAATAAAGTGGGATATTTAAACAGAAGAACCAGATTTTTTTAAACTGAATGTACAATGGGTTTTTTCCTCCAAAGCAGGCTTTCTCAAAGCCCAGTTTTAAAATCTGAAATACCTGGAGACAGAATGTCCACTTGGCCCACCCATTTCTGAACTTTTTCTCACTGCACCTTATGCTAAGGTCTTTCCCCCCCGCCCCCCCAAAAAAACCCAGCAGCGTGAGAGGAAATTTGAAATTCTGAAATAACCCTAGGGAGTTACTGCCTTCAACAAACAAAGTTGATCCAATGGATCATTTAAAATACTGAATTATATTTGAGATGTGATCCTCTCCATGTGTGTGGCCTGAGCAATCTTCCCTCCCACACAAAGGCACTGTGGGCTTTGAGTTTAGACTACTATTTCTTATGAAAGCTTTCTAGATATTTCCAGATGTGCTGGGATTCTCAGCTCCCAGAATGCATCCTCCCAACATAACTGGAGAGCTTTGTGTAAATGAAGATAATTGTTCAGAGCAACAATTCCAAGCTTGGAGCTTTAAGTTAGCCAATGAATTTTATACTTTCCTTTATTGTTGACCTTACAATATTCTAGGCCTACTATAGGCAAAGAAATTGGGTCAGCCATATAGGGCAGGGTAGAAACATATCTGGGGAGACTGCAATTTCTCTCTCCCTCCCTCCCTCCCTCACATATTGCCTTGTCTTTTTTTCAAAACAATATGGAAGTATTTTGTCATTCTAGATGCTCTTCAACTTCCTATCTAGCTACTCCCTTGATAGTTTTCCAACTGAATACTAACTAGGTTCAGTTTGAAAACAAAGCACAAAATTGTAGTCATCTATCATTTTTTAATTTTCTAAGCAATTCCTGGATGATGTCTCAGCATGTATACACACGATCAGACACACACAGGTAGGGAATCTGCCATGTGTGAGACGAGTTATTAAATGTCCTATGACACCACATCACTTCACTCAGTTCAAATGACTGGAATGTGATTGGACACAGTGTAATATGAGTCAGAGGTCTCACCAAAACTTCAAACAGTCTGATTCAAGAAGGAGGAGGAGGAGGAGGAGGAGGAGGAGATAAGGAGAAGGTCGAAAGGAGAAGGATGAAGGAGAATAGAAGAATAAAGAAGAAAAGAAGAAGAAGAAGAATAAAGAAGAAGGAGAAGAAGAAGAAGAAGAGAGAAGAAGAGGAGGAGAGGAGAGGAGGAGGAGGAGGAGGAGGAGGAGGAGGAGGAGGAGGAACCGATTTGCCATATATTTATATTTGTTCAATTTATTTCTTCAGGTTGGGAGAAAAGAAATGATCTTGAAATGAAATTAACTTGTTTTAAAAATATAAGGAAAAGGCTATAGAATCAAAGGAAGAATCTGTAATTAGTGGTGATTTATTTAAGAAACTCACAACTAAAGGAAGAAAACAGTCTCCATTTCCTGTTATCGCACTCAAGTAATTGATATTCAATCATGAGAAATGAACATTATCATGGCTAATAGCCACCAATACGCCTCTGTGAAAGAAAGGGGCTTTTCAGATGCCCAGCCTCGAGCACATACTCTGGTATTTAAACTATGATAGATTAGGGCAAATTTCTCTCCAGAAGGCAACATTCAACAGAGCCATACAATTGTATTGAAGCACCACTTTTCAATATTGAGGCTATAATAACTTACATATGTTAGCCTTTCCAGGTCAATCCAAACACTCATCTCTTTTTTTTAAAAAAAAACTACATATAGAATGGAGATAAGATAACCTTTATTGTCATTTTTTTTACTGTGGGCACAACGGCACACATCAAAAATGAAATTTAGTTGCCCGCTCAAAGTGAAACACATACATGACACACACTAAAACATACTATATACAGCATATGTACAGACCCACACCCCTACATATACGTAACAATTAAATATTGAATACTGTCCATCTTGAATATATAGCGGAAGGAGGAAGCTTGAGAGTTCACAAGGTTAATGCTGTATGGTAGCATTTGCAGCTTCATCTAGGGGTGTAAGTCCTTCAAGATAGTAGACCAGACTTAGAAATTCAATCCACATAGATTAACAATACTTTTATCATAAAGCTATGGTAACAGAAACTTAGGAGTCTGAATGTGCTTCCCCCTTCCCTCCCATTTACTTCATAAGACCTAAGACATTTACTTTGATTACTGTTCTCTTCTGGACTCAGGTTACAGTTTCTTTCTGGACTCAGTTCTGTTTTGTCTTGATAGCGAGTCTTTCTCCTGACCCACAAAGCCATTCCTTCTGACGATCAAGGTACAGGTGAGTCTTACTGCTAAAGGCCTTTAGGTGTTAAGATATGGATGAAGGGATTTCATATGAACCATCCTGTCCTTGTCTGAGAGACCATTTAGAGCTTCAATCTTCATTCCTGCGAATGTAGGCTCAGAAGCTCAGAAACTACCTTTAAAATAAAAGGCAAGGCTCTGAAGCTATCTTTAAAGTAAAACTCGGGGATAAAATCTGCGCAGACATTTTAGGAATTCTCCAGTTAAAGAGTTGAAGAAGAATGGCACCAGAAACAAGCAGAGTTCCAACTGACTTTGTGGATTCACTTCTTCATAGGTGAAAGCAAGGTTTAGCTATAGCAGTGGTGGTGAACCTATGGCATGCATGCCAGAGGCAGCACTCAGAGCCCTCTCTGTGAGCACGTGCACCGTCGCCCCAGCCCCGCCTCCCCCTGTGGCCCCCTCCTCATCAGCAGCCCCCCAGAGGAGAGTTGCCCCCCGGAGCCAAGGACATGGCAGCCAGGCAAGGGGGATAAGATTCCGCCCTCGCACCCCGTTGTGCGCAAATGATGCTGCAGGGCGCGGGCAGAGGACATGGCTGCCATGGCGCTGCTGGGCTGCCTGGGCGATCTGCGGCAGGCCGTGGAAGTGGTGGGTGGCCCAGCAGGTGGGGTGGGTGGGTGGGGGTGGGGCAGGGGTGGTGGCGGGGGCAGAGCGGGGGTGGGGCAGGGTGGGGATGGGGAGCAGGGCAGTGGCAGGGCAGTTTTTGGGCACTCGGTCTCTAAAAGGTTCGCCATCACTGAGCTATAGTATGTGCTAATTCTTGTTTCTTCCTGCCTGTGGGTTTCACAAATAATGCCCCTTAGGTTTCCAGCACTTGTTCTCTTCCAAGTAGGAATCACATCCAAAACTGACAGAGGGGTATGTTCCAACTAAACAGCCATTCTGTCAGAATCCCAATTCAAGGCATGACATTAAATGACATGATTGCACTCTGCATAATTCTAAATGTTCAAAAGCAGGACACCAGCCTAGACTGAGATTTACAACACTCTATATAACAATTCTGGTGGCAACATGCACCAGATCTAATACAAGTCTTTTGCAATTAAGAGTCTTAATTACTTATCCATTAGCATCCGTTGGCTCCAGCAGCATAGGAAAGGCTCTGCAGAGCGAGTTCCAGACTGAAATTTTCATATTCCAAAAGCTAACAATGAAATTTCCTCAAGTTGGAGCAAGAAGAATGCCTTATGCCATGCAGAGGTATTATTAACAAAGCTTCCTCAGCTCAAGGCAGTTACTCCTTGTGATGAAAGAGTTTGTGTGCCCCAACTGTGATAATTGATAATTGTGTGAGAAGGGAGCAGGACGTCACATGGCTGTTTTATTCCCTGCCATCTTTGCAGAGGAATGTCTGAGCCAGATCCAAACCTCATTCTGATTTGGAACCAGGACCAGACAAGGCTGGTTTGGATTGTGAAACAATCTGAAGAAGATTTGGGGGAAGTTTATAATTCATATGTCGTACTGCTTTCATCTCTCCCATCCTTCCTCCCTCTCTCTTTACCCATTAAGAGTTTTATCATTTAATTTAATATTGTGCCCTCTGGAACAACATTCCCGCCAAAGACTTGTATAGTCCTTAACCTGATCTTTTTAAAATGACCTCTTAAAACCTGGCTGTTTCTCCCAGACTTGGCTATGAGCGAAATAAATGATCATGTAGAATTTGTGCTATTTTTCTTTTTTAAAAAAAATTGTATCACTTTATGTTATATTGCTTTCAACTGTGTTGTGTGATATGCCACCAAAGTCATGAGGGAATTTGGCAATCTATAAACTGAATGCATAAAAAAAAAAACCACCTGAAATTCATAATTTTATAAGAACTTCACATTCACCAGCTGCATTAGTAATCTTCTATTAAAAAACAAACAAACAAACTGGTGCGTAAGCATAGAAACAAACAAAAACTATTGAGAGTCCTGTATTTGATTTCTGTATTTGAAAGTTACAACAGTAACTTCATTTAAGCCTTGCTGTGGCTTATTTTTTATTAATTCTAGGGTGGATGGTTCCAAATTAAAAATAGGGCGAGAAGAAATGAATGCAGAATGAGTGTAAGGGAATATATCTTACCCCCAAAAGTGTCGTTTTCGTTTTTGTTATAAAAAGCAAGCAGCGGCTGTTTGGGAGAACTCAAGACATCAAAGATGTGTGAACAAATTTAGTTCTTGGCTCCTTGACAACCTCCCTCTAATTTCATCTGTTAATGAATACAACTTAGTCTTGGATGAGTCACCGTGTTATCAGGAGATATAGCCAACACCAAAGATGGTGAAGAAAATTTGTCTTTCTCTATCTAATCATCCACTTTAATATAAGTAATGTTTTCTTCTGGACCTCATTATTGGATAAAGACTAAACAAATATTTAAAACCATGAACTAAAGGCAAGATTTCTCTTTGAGCTGTTGAGCTAGACTCTTAGGGAATACTTAGTTGTTCCCTTGTAAGTGGTTTTCTAGTGTCCTTCTAAGATAATGTTTTAGTTTCCTGCTCTATCCTACAAAGTGGATTTTTTTCTGGGATTTCCCATCCATATATAAATAAAGTCTGACTTTTTTCAAGGTCAGCAACCAGCAAGGACAAGCCAATGGTAGTTCAGCAGTAAAATTTGTTTATTTGTTTTTTCCTTCCCCCAAAGCTATATTCCATTTGAATCAATGTGTCCATAGAAGCAGGTAAGCCTAGTGAAATAAGACCACCTTTTGTTGACCACCCACTCTCTCTCATTCTCTCCCTCTTTTTTCTTCTCTCTTTCTCTCTCTTTCTCTGTCTGTCTCTCATAAAGTGGTGGGGGGCTATTGTGGTTTTTTTTTCTATATTGTGTGTTTATTATTTGTAAGCCACCTAGAGTCGCTATGACCAAGTAGGTGGCTAAATAAATTTTCTAAATAAATAAATGCCCCTCCCTTTTTCTTCCCTCGCTCCTTGCTGGGGATTTTTTTTGTATCTTCCTAGAAATCTGAACAAATCATTTATACAAGAGCTACGGCCCAAGAGCTAACTGTACTCCTGCTAAAGAAATCCAGTGCAACTGAATTCAAGATGAATTCAACCAAATATTGGCTATCAAGAGTCAGCCAATACGTGAAGTTTTACTATTTCAAGCAGGAAACAAGAACAGAGTGATCCCCTCATCCTCCATGTAAAATGGAACTTTATTCTCCTTGTTGGGTTACAAACAGTGACAACGTGGTTCACTATGGTAACTTCTGTGGATTAGAGAAATAGCAATTATTTCAGGAAAGACACAGGCAACTGTGTGCCAGAGAGGGCACAACATGAGACACCACCACTGTTAATGAAGTTTTCTTATCTAGTTCAGCAATGAAATTGAAGGAGAAAAGGCTCTTTATATGCTCAAAGTCCATACTCTTAGACTGCATTACACAACCTCCCACCTTAGATCAGTTTCATGATTGGAATCCCAGAAGTACTTGTAAAGTTCAGTATGGTATCACAGGTGATCACAGGAAATGCCACATCAGCTTGGTTTCTGGAATAGAAGAACTGGACCTTAAAAGAAGGCAGGCCAAAGTGACAAACTCATTCTTCTCTTCCATTCAACAGCCCTGAGGTGTTCCAAAGAGGACACTATGTTCTGATAAGTCACACTGCCCTCAATTGCGTTTTTTTTTGCTATGAACTCTATTGTCTCTGCTCCATTCCACTGTTTTATTTATAGGTAACAAGGCAGTTATTATCCCTAAGTTCAGACAATTACCTGAATTTCCCCACTGAGAAACCAAGACGTTGATTAACCAACAGAAACAATGCCAGTGCTGTTCTTCTTGAATGGGAACCCTGTCTACAGGGTGCTGGAAGGAAACCATCTGGGTATTTGCTTTTTTTCCTGGAAGAGTTTGGTAATAGATGACAGCATTTATTGTACTTCTCAAAGCTAGCTCTTGCTTCCTAATCTGCAGCAATGAGGTCAGCTCTTGGCAGGTGACTACGACTGACTAAAACTGGTTTGTTCCTGGAAGAAAGCCCAGGTGGGCATGTGAGTTGGCTTCCTTTTATAGTGTAATCCTAGTTCTCCTTTTGAGCTAAGTCTGTCTCTGGGCTGATCATGTCAACAAAAGTGGTTTCATACCATACGGTTCAAATGCCTCCTGCATTTATCCTCTACCTTTGGCGAAATCCAAGCTTCTGGCCACATGTCTATTGTCCCCCACCATATTATCTCCCTATCTGGACCACTACAAAACTGTACCTTCCAGCTACAGTTGCAACCAACAAATTATCCTTCAAAGGTGCTCTTTATATAAAGATATAGCTGCTGGCCTCTTGAAAAAGCAGCCAGCCTCAGCTATGGGACTTCCAGGCTACTGTTGTCCTGGAGCTGTTGGCTACAGGTGGTGGGAAAACATTAACTAAAAAGAAATGTGAGACATTTCAAAGATAGTATTGGCATAGTGACAGAGGTCAGATAGGTGGCATGAACAGCTTTTTTGTGCCACCACTGTCTCCTTATCTTTAACCTGACATAGGGATTCAGGACACTTATGTAAAAATGCCTTACATCCAGTGGTGGGATTCAGCCAGTTTGCACCACTTCGGCAGAACCGGTAGCTAATTTTTTGTTACCCAGGCCCAGAATGAACTTCCAGAAGTGGCATCCACACAGAGAACCGGTTGTTCACATATTTGAATCCCACCACTGCTTACATCTCTCCAGACATGGCCAAAAGCTGAAGGAAGAGCCAGTTTGGTCTAGTGCAGGGGTAGGCAACCTTGGCTCTTTTATGACTCATGGACTTCAACTCCCAGAATTCCTTAGCCAGCATGGCTCAGCTTGGAAACTCTCATTTTCCCCTCAGCATGGCTGGCTCAGGAATTCTGGGAGTTGAAGTCCACAAGTCATAAAAGAGCCAAGGTTGCCTACCCCTGGTCTAGTGAATGAGGCACCAAGTTAGAAGCCAGGAGACTGTGAGTTCCAGTCCCACTTTAGGCATGAAAAACACTGACAGTTGGGCCAGTCATTCTCTCTCAGTCCAACCCATCTCAAAGGAAGGAAAATAGGAAAAGGAAGAGTATTAGGTACTTTCACCATCTTGAGTTATCTATAAAGTAATAAATGTTGGATAAAATCTAATAACTATAAATATGTAATATATGTAAGCAGGAGCAATGGTGTGCTGGATGATAAAAAAATAACCTCTCCTGCAGTGGCAATTATCCAAACTAGTCACTAAAATTAATAAAGCCTTTTTGTTGTTGTTATATTCTCCTTACCTAAAAGCCCAGATTCCATCATCCTGAAAAAAACATTCTCAATTTCATTATTGTCATTTGTTTTATTTAAGACGCTACTTTTTGCAGAAATCAAAGTAAAAGTATTTCAAAAGTATTCTCTCTCTCTCTCTCTCTCTTTCATACACACGCACACACATACTCAACATTTTTATATTGTATTTCTAGAGCTAACACTGATACAGGGCTTCATCATTAAAAAAAGCATACAAGAGGGTATTTATTTATCTAATTGCCTTTTTCAAACAGATGTCTCCCATGGGATGCTCCATGACATATGGAGTTAATCTTATTCACATTTTAAAGCAAGGACTTTAGGAAAACAAATGGCATTTGATGTGAAAAATCCCCCATGAGTCAGAGGCATTTAAATAACTCTGGATCACTTCCTCTTTTCTTTTTTCTTTTTCCTTACAGAGATGTGGTAGGGTTAGAGCTTCCTGTATACCCTCCCCTCCAAAAAAAGTAATTAAAGGTCCTGTTTGCTTTTCCTTTTAAGTACAGTAAAAAGCTCAGCTCAGCAGAATACTCTTCTTATGCAAATGTTTGTTTCGGTGTATTGACAGAAACCTTGATCATACCTTTCATTGGTTTCCCCGACCAGAATCAAGTTTTTATTGAACCTTTTAATAGTCTCCTGGGCTGGAAGAATGCCCAGACAGTCACAGGATCGCCTGACTCATGATGAGCTTCAAAAAAAACCCATAAAACTGAAAGCAATTTTAAAAAGAAAGGATTCTATTTACCAACATATTGATATCACAATAACAACCCTCAATAGCATCCACTCATTTCAGAAGTGGGTTTCAATGCACATCACACAACTATGAAATTGTTTGGAGAACGCACAAAGATCATTTCAAATAGCTGAAATTTCTGAAGTGTTTGAGAAGCTTGTTCAAGGTCGCCTCTGCACCCAAACAAGTGGGCTGTGATATTACTGGTTTTGTTATATTTACTGGGACAAAGTATTTTGCACTGTCACAGGGCAAGTATGACGGCTTGAGAGCAAAGGTAGAGACAGGCTAAAGTACTGGGAGTAGCTTTCTGAGATGGTTCATTTTGCAACTGTGATTTGGGAAGATGTGATTCTTTTAAAAAAATAGTTTGAGAATTTCATCATAGAAGGACAAAGGAGAAATTAAAGAAATGGAAGAAAAAATACAGTATGTAGAAAACAAAATTCTTTTCATTGCTATATATACTGTTTACATCTAGGTACGATATATTTTTTTAAACAAAAATCATTCTAGCTTCCTTATCTAATTCATTTTGTTCCTAGATAGTTTCTAAGCAGATGCAAGTTAAAGAAGACAAGACAGAACAGAGTAGATGAAAGACAGGCAGAGGGAGAACGAGATTCAGATTTAATGTTAAGCTTTCTAAGTGATTCACAGATCTCAATGTCCAGACTTGGAATTCTGTGCTGCAAGCAGTTTCAGTATTAATCAGATAGCTGTTGCCAAGGACTACAATCTGCTAACACACATATACAAAGAAACTTGGATTACTCATGCATTAGCTGTCACAGGTGTTGTTTGCTAACAATGTTTTAATTTATCATTCATTCAAGGACTGGCTGGGTGAAAGGAAGTCTCTTCCCATATGCAAAAAAGAAAAAAAAACATAGTCTGGAGGGAACCCATATTATTTTGGAGCAATAGCATATTTCAGGGCTATTTGTTGGGTATTGGAAAAATAAAATCATGGCAAACAAAAGGCAATGTCAAACTATTTCTGTAGTACACAAACATACACCCCCCAAAAAAAAAAAACTCTTACCAAGACTTTTTTCAGCTCAAGAGCATTTTTAGAAGAAGTTAGGCTAAATATTTGTAACCAGTGGCTGCATTTGAAATGTAAAATTTTGATGAGGTCTCAAACCTCTGGTCCATTATAAACAAGTCTTTTGTTTTATGCTGGAGTGTGTGTGTGTGTATTCTACAGTTCTTTATTTTTAAATGTTTAATGATTGTAAGCTGCCCAAAGATGTTAGAAGTTGGGTGGCATATAAATGTAATAAATTATGGTTGGTTGCACAGTCAACCAGATGTTTAGACTGGATTTGGCATTTTTTTCCCCATCTATCAACTCCTTCCCAAAGGAAGGAAGATGCTTTTGTTTGATGTTTTTGTTTGATAATAAAGGTAATGCTCTAGGATGTAAGCAGCTCGAATTAAGGATATATCTTGCAATTGACTGATGGTGATTTTGTCAATGTCAGTGGTGTTCAAGTGGTGCTCCAGATGTATCATTATTATTATTACAATTAAGAGGTTAATTCTGGATGCCAACCCAAGTTTAGAAAGCTAACTTAGAGGCTGATTATACCCAGGTCTCTCTGCAATCATTCTCCTGAAAAATCTAGTAATTATAAATAATAATATTTATCACACCTGCACATACACAGACACATACATGTTAGGTGTATTTATCTCACACAGACACAGACTGACACACATAGACTGACACACACACATATACATAAACTTGACTTAGGAGGCTGGAGACTAAAACATACAAAGAACAGTTACAGGAATTAGGTATCTTTAGTCTAATTAAAAGAAGGACTAGGGGAGACATGATAGCAGTGTTCCAATAAGACGAGGAGGTCAAACTCTTTTCCAAAGCACCAAAAGGCAAGACTATAAATCAGAGGTCCCCAACCTTTTGGGCACCAGGGACCGGTTACATGGAGAGAGGTTTTTCTGCAGACTGGAGGGGGTGTGGTTTTATGTGCTGCCTGCATCCCACGGATGGGGCTTTGCTTGTTTGTGCGGACTGGTTGCTGGCATGCCGCGGCCCAGTACTGGTCCACAAACCAGGGGTTGGGGACCCCTGCTATAAACAATGGATAGAAACTAACCAAGGAGAGAAGCAACCTAGAACTAAGCAGAAATTCCCTAACAGTGAGAGCAATCAACCAATGAAATAACTTGCCTTCAGAAGTTGTGGGTGCTCCATCACTGGAGGCTTTCAAAAAGTCTCCAATGACGTCAGTCAGATAAATCACTGTCATTTCAGATAAATGATGGTCATTTACCTGAAATGATGTAGGATTTCCTGCTTGAACAGGGGGTTGGACTAGAATACCTCCAAGATCCCTTCCAACTCTATTACTCTATGTTCTACATACATATATGTACATAGCTATGCAGGTATATAAATCGAAAAATCACTTTTCTTTTGCTCAGAAGATGATTAGAATGCTACCATTCTGAATCATGGATTGCTGCTTTTTCTCCATTTACATCATGCCTCCTGTGATCTCTAACACAGAAGACAGAAAATACTGTGCAAAAGTGCAACACGGATTAAATATTTCTCTGTGTGGTAACTGACAGGCTTTGCTCCAAGCAAAAATATAGAACGGACAAATGCCATAGTATAATATTTCTGGGAAACTACATAAGCCATAATAGCTACTAGCAGTGTGGCAATTGTTTATCTGTGAATGTCTTACAGCTTTTAGGGGTGCTGTGCCATAGGTCACCAGATATGATACTCTGTTCATTAGGTTGAGCTCTAGGAATCAGTTGAGATTGTAGTATGCTGTTGATTACGAATTATATAATCTCTGCCCCTGGCAAATTAAGCAAAGCCATGAATGTCTTATCGTAGTGCCTTGAGGGTCTGGATGAAGAACAAATTGTGTGTTCTTGTATGCCACCCAGAATCCCTTCTTTTGAGATGGGCTGCCATATATATTTGATAACTAAATATATAAACAAACTAGTATTATAATGCAATTGTCTGCAGCATTCAAAGTCATTTCTCTTCTTAACATAGTGCTTAGTAAGAATTACCAAAAATGCTTGTCAGAAGATTAATCTCATTTACTCAACAATAGGGAGGAATTATAGAAGTAGTCCTCGATTTACAACATTTAGTGTTGTCATTTAGTGACCGTTCAAAGTTACAACAGCACTGAAAAAAGTGACTTATGACTATTTTTCACAGTTACGACCTTTGCAGCATCTCCACGATTATGTGATCAAAATTTAGATGCTTGGCAACTGATTCATATTTATGACCGTTGGTGTGTCCCAAGATCATGTGATCCTCTTTCTGACTAGCAAAGTCAGTGGGGAAGCCAGATTCACTTAACAGCTAGGCTACTACATCCCCTGCAGTGATTCACTTAACAACTAAGGCAAGCAAGGTCGTAAAATGGAGCAAAACTCACTTAACAAATGTCTCACTTAACAACATAAATTTTGGGCTCAACTGTGGTCGTAAGTCGAGGACTACCTGTACGTCAATATTTTGACTTTGGTGTTTCATAAAATACTGTTGCCAATTGTTTTTTAAATGAAAAGTGGGAAAATGAAATCCATCAGAAAGAACTGAAGATGTGAGGAAGAAGAAGATATCATGTACTTCTCTTACTGCTGCAATCTAGAAAAAGAGAGAGCTTCCGATAGATAGACAGACAGACAGACAGACAGACAGACAGACAGACAGACAGACAGACAGACAGACAGACAGACAGACAGACAGACAGACAGATAGATAGATAGATAGATAGATAGATAGATAGATAGATAGATAGATAGATAGATAGATAGATAGATAGATAGATAGATAACCCTTATTGTCATTTTTTTACTGTGGGCAAAGTGGCACACATTAAAAATGAAATTTAGTTTCACTTTTAAGCCTAGAGAGGAATTATGGTAGGCATGGAAGAATGTCTTCTGGTGAATTCTTTGAGTATCAGAAGTGCTTAAAGAGCTGCAGTGCTCTTAGCCAAAGAATGCAAGACAGACAGACCCCAATGCTCAAAATACTTTAAAAGAAAAGAAAAAGAAAGCTAGCAAACACAAACTATCTAACTTACATGACCAGAGATTTAGAATTACCAAATCACTAATGTTATGAAAAGTGTACCTACCCCCTTCTAACTAAATTGTTGATGCCTCCTGGCCCCCACTGAAGAATTTGAGTTATCTTGATGGCCAGATAAGATGAGATGTTGGCAGACATCAATCCTGTTTATATATCAAGTGGGGCTGGGCTACTTAGCAGAGAGAGAAAGAAGAAAACATTTTCTTGTTGGTCTGTGTTGCATTTTTCTTCCTAACCACAGATATTTTTTTGTGATCCAAGCTGTGGTGGGAAGGAAAAGATTTAAGGAAGCCTCCATAGATGATGGTTGAGAAGCTCTAAGCCTAAAAGATTTGTTGAGGTTTGGAAGGGCTGATCATTTTGAGCTATAGGCAAGCTATTAATATAAAAAGACCCCAAATTGATTGATTTAATATATAATTTCATAATTTTGAATTTTCTGATGCAGGATGCATGACTAATCCTAAAATATTCATCCCCCACTCCTCCACATAATTTCTCTTCATATGTACTTTTTAAAAGCAACTTCCTTTTTTAATGCTTTATTTAAAGACACTTTAGCTTTGGCATCCTTTTTTAAATGCACACTTGCCAAAATATACTTACTGAAAAATAGAGAGACCTAGAATTAAAAAGGTTGCTGCCAACCCACTGGAAATTTATACAGAAAAAAAAATTAACAATAATCTGCATCTACTGCCCTATTCTCAGTGAATCTAAGACAAATTAAATAAAAATATGGAGATGGGAGGGAGAAGAATTCTTTTGAGTAAGTTATACTGTATAGCACTGGCTTTTATGCATCTTTCACAGAAATACTGATTTTTTATAAATGCTTCATTCATATATGTGTGACATACATGAGAACCAGTCTGGTCTAGTTAAGGAATGGGCAATTAATTTTCGTAACAGGCCACAGGAGAAAGTGGGGCTGTTATGGAGGCTGCTGTTGCCCCTCCATCATTGTTCTGCCCCTTGCCAATGCTGCCCCATCCCCTTGTCAACATTCCCACCCCCACACCAGCACCATTATTGCCACTGCCGTGTGCCAGACAGGGACAGCCCACAGTTGGATGTGGCCCACAGGCACTAAAATGCTCAGGTCTGGTTTAGTGGTCAGAGACCAGGAGACTGTGAATTCTGCTCCTACTTAGGCATGAAAACTGGCTGGATAAGTTTGTGTCAATCACTGGGAGACTGAAAGTTCTAGTCCTGCTTTAGGCATGAAAGCTGGCTGGATAACCCTGAGCTAGTCAGTCAAACCAACATACTTCACAGGGTTGTTGTGGTGAAAATAGGAGCAAGAAGGAGTATTAGGTATTTCTGCTGCCTTGAGTTTATAAAGCATAATAAAGTTGATATATTATAAATAAAATAAAATAAATAATACATCCATTGCTGATATTTGTTCCATGACTAAGTCCCCTTTGGCAGATCATGCCTTTTGAGGTAAAAGAGATTAGTTAGGAGATCAGATAGGAATGAACTGGAACTCTGCAACTATTTTGAAATTTGACCGATGTGCCAGAAACCAGCAATTGCGAGTCTCAGCTAAAATTAATTCTTGGCTAACTGACCTTACAAACAGCAGTCTGAGGTTAAGAATGGTGGGGGGGAAATCCCTGAGTAGATGGATTTTTTTTTTAATATGAAGAAAAATAACTGTGATCCAAGAGGAGAAAAAAAAAGTGCAAGAAGATTTGGCTGCAATGCTCTGCAATTCCCTGTGTAGTTTCAGAACATGAGGTGATCTTGCTGAGGCAGGAGAAAAACCTCAGCAACCACCTTGCTATTCCTGGATTGTGCCCACAAGCTCTGGAAAAGCTAAACAAATATACTGTCTTTCTTTAAGGAAGCCACTGCCCAAGAATATACTGGAGTTTGGTGCTTCCTGCTGAAAAGTTTGAAATAAATATGATTCAACTGCATATCTGCTCTTTTTTTCCCTCCTGGGGGCCATGCGGTTCACCCTCACTATCAGACTTGGAATAAGGTTCATCAGAGTATAAGTAGTACTTGACTTACAACTTTCATTTAGCAACCATTTGAAATTACAATGGCACTACATGAATTTAGAATAGAACAGAATGGAATGGGACGGAATGGGACGGAATGGAGAGGAATACAATACAGTACAGTACAGTACATACAATACAATACAATACAATACAATACAATACAATACAATACAATACAATACAATACAATACAATACAATAACAGAGTTGGAAGGGACCTTGGAGGTCTTCTAGTCCAACCTCTGCTCAGGCAGGAAACAACCAATTTCAAACAAATGGTTGTCCAATCTCTTCTTAAAAACTTCCAGTGTAGGAGCATATCCAATTTCTGGAGGCAAGTTGTTCTATTGATTAATTGTCCTAACTTAATGCTTAATTGTTCTAACTTAATGCTTAATGATCATATGATTCACTTAACAACTCAGTATTGAACAAGTGTGTCAAAAAAGTCATAAAACTGTCATGATTCACTTAAAAACTTCCTTGCCTAGCAGTGGAAATTCTGGTGCCAATTGTGATTGTAAGTCAATGACTACCTGTATTGATGAATTACATTTTCTCCTATTGCACAGAAGTTCTCGTATTTTGACATGTAGCACAAATTAGTCTTTCACAAAATGCTACAGCACATTTATTAAGACAAGCAAATCAGCTCTTTGTTAAAGAAATATTTCATGTTCCACCAGGAAATCAAACTAGCCCTGAAAAAAGCAAAGCATGGATATTTATTGTGACATCTAACGCTGGCAAAATGCTAGTTGAATTTACCAATCCTGCTGATATGTAATGGCTCTTGATACACATAAGCGCCTTGAAACCTTAAGGCAGAGAGCATTGCAACCATGTGCTACAATTGCCAAAAGCAACCTCAGGGCAAAATAGCTAATGAAAAGATACTCAGAGGCTTGTATCTGTGGCAATAGGGAATGCAGTGTAGAGGGGGGTGTACCAATGAATCCTTAGCTCCAGAATGTTTTTTGTTTCATTGTCTTTCCCATGTTATAGTAACTGTCTGATAATTTCCTCTTGGAGGTGAACAAACATTAGCTATGACTGAATGCTGTGAATGTGGATTTTAACGAGGCAGGTAAGTGTCTGTTGGGAATAGAGAGAAAGAGAAGAATAGGCAGTTTGCTTTGCTCTCCCTGAAACACCTTATTAAAAGAACTGGGCAAGCCATATTCTTCACCCCAAAACCAGACACATATTTCTGGTTGTCCCCTTGAGCACAAATTGTTTTGCCAATGACTGGTTACTATTCAAGTTCTCATCTGTGCCTTTATACTGAAATAATTAGAGTACTTTTTAATGAAATTAGCATAAAACCAATATCCAGGTAAGAGAAAGCATCGTGAAACAGGTTAATACAGATATTGATTTCCAAAGCAAAAACAAGTTGGATCATCACATAGAGATCCCGGAGAACCAGTTCCAACCAACATATAGGATTCCTCTTATTCTGTCTCTCATTCTCTGAGCGGTGGGTTAAAGCCTTCATGTTTCATATGACATCAGGAACCACAAGTGAATAGGGCCTTGCTTCCTTCCCTTAATTTCTCCGGTTTCCTTTTTTATTGTTGATTTCACAGTCATCCAGATATTTAGACTGGATCTGGCATTTTTGTCTACTTAGGGAGTCCTTCCCATGGACCTGGTATAGGCAGAATTTGTTTAATGGTGTAAAAGGTATTGTCACCAGATGTAAGCGCTGTTCCAAATAAAACTGCCTTTTGCAATTAACTGATGGTGATTTGTCAGTGCCAATGTTGTTCAGATGATACTCTGGATGTTTTGGGATTGCACCCAACACACCTATTCTTATTGCTAGTATCATTGCTTTCTTTTGCCACAGTTGTTCTACTTCTGTTTGCAGGTCTTTGTGTTTTATGATTTTCTGTTCTCTCCATTACCAAGACTTGTTTGCTTTCTTCTTGACAATTGTTAAGTCTGGGGCCTTAGGAAGCAGGTGGCTGTTGGTTTGAGTTCTAAAATAGGCAAGTGATATTTTTCATCATCCTCATTATACACACAAAAATGTGAAATTTCAGCCACCAGCTGGTGTTGGCCTTTATACAATCAAGTTCTTCCCAAGAACCTAGGATATTGTAATATATCTGTGTAGTATATGTGCAGATCCAAGCAGCGTGGCCTTTTGTAATTGGCAGCCTGAAATTTTGCCAGTGCATGTATTTTCTAAGTTTTATCCAAGATTTATTTTTTCTATCACACCCAGGATGCTGATAACCACTCAGGCCACCATGGTTTATTATCCATACCACCCTCCATGGGTAACACCCCCCCCCAATGCTTCATCTTATGAAAATAAGATAGAAATGCTAAAAGTGAGAAGAAGAATGGAAATTAATGCTTTCTTTAGAATTCATTTCTCAGACTAAACAATGCACATTGGAACAATGCTTAAATCACCACCCTGGGACCCAGGAGGCAAATATTAACAATAACAGCAGAAGCAACAGCAACAGACACTAATTATACACCAAGATCTACTATTTACCAAATTCTCTAGATAGCAGCATCCTTATTTCTTTTACTCTTAAAAACATTTAAATGGGATCAAGGAGAATACATTATACATATAAAAAGATCTATACAGTAGCAAATAGCAATATTCAAAATTAGTCCTTATGCATTTGCAGGTTAAAGGAGCGAAATTTCCAAACTGAAAACAAGAAATAATATATAGTAAAAAAAAATCACATGAATTCAGAATAAATACTCATAAAAGAAGTAGGTTTCCTGTGCATACTACTAGTAACAATGCATCTAGCTCTGTAATCCTTGAAATGACATTTCCACCACATATCTGGGTGTGAGTGGGACAAATTGGACCCATTCTCTCCTCTTCAGGCGAACCATGAATTTCCTACTGGTAAATTACTAACTCCAATTATCAGTGAAAATAGGATACCTTCTCTTCTTCTCTGATTTGTGCTGGGGATGTGGTTTTCCTACTAAGAAACATTATCAGATCAGTAGTTAAATACATATGAAGTCTAATCTGCTTCTGATATTTGCAGATCAGATGCCTAGTTCATCAAAATTGTCTGAGGGTAACTGAGTGCTTAAACGTTCCTGCTTGTTCCATCAATGACCATTTTAGCTATCTTGTCTTCTGCTACCCTACTTTACAATTGCCCTCAATTTTTCCAAGCCTGAGGTTCTTCTCCCAAAACTCTTTTTCAAGTATTATATATCTAGAGTATTTAAACCTTAGCTTCCTTCCAGGAGGAAGGATTACTTCATCTGAGAATAGAATAGAATAGAATAGAATAGAATAGAATAGAATAGAATAGAATAGAATAGAATAGAATAGAATGGAATAGAATAGAATAGAATAGAATAGAATAGAATAGAATAGAATGGAATAGAACGGAATGGAACGGAACGGGACGGAACGGGACGGGACGGGACGGGACGGGACGGAACGGAACGGAACGGAACAAAACAGAACAGAACAGAACAGAACAGAACAGAATAGAATAGAATAGAATAGAATAGAATAGAATAGAATAGAATAGAATAGAATAGAATAGAATAGAATAGAATAGAATAGAATAGAATAGAATAGAATAGAATAGAATAGATTTTTTTATTGGCCAAGTGTGATTGGACACACAAGGAATTTATCTCAGTGCATAAGCTCTCAGTATACATACAAGCAACAAGTGATAATAATCATGATCATAATCATAAAATATAACCATCACTTCTAGTTGTCCATAGAATTCTCAACAATTTCTCCAGCACAGCCATTCGAAGACCTTGTATAATCATTCAGTCAAATGAATAATAATAATTTTGTTATAGTAAGGCATCAAAATGCTAAGGGCATGTAAAGTTATCTATTTTATATAAGGAAGATGTTGACATCTCTTATGAGCAGATTAATAGAAAGTTCAGATTACAACCTGATAAATTGTGACACCCAAAACCAAGAATGACATGTGGTGATACTTCCAAGTTGAATTCTTTATTGTTTCACACCTTTAGACAAAATCTTGCCAGACCGAAGATTCTACTATCTGCATCTACAATACACTCTGCAAACTATTAGAGAGGTGCTGTCTTCACCCTCTTTCTCTCGCATGTAATATCTGGGCTCAGTTGCCACCTATTCCTCTGGAATGCACCCCCTTCCTCCTGGGGATCCAGCTTCTCACTACATTTCCATCACAACAATATGTGGACTCAAGCCAAGGAAGGTTTCTTCAGATCAAAGCCAATGAGCATACCGGAAATCTTTTGTAAAGAGGGCTATCTCCGCAGTCATCCAGTACAAGTCATACATTATTTGTATGATGACATCATGGTCTTTGTGATGTTATTTAATGCCCCATGAACATCCATGGGTGATTCATATACACTGGATTTATTGCTACTGTATTGTTGAACAATGTTGTGTGTTAATGAAATTGTAAATCATTTTGCATTATTTTTCTTCTGGTGGGGGAGAAATATATTATTTCTGGACTACCAAGTAGTATATGATTCCAAGCTACTATCTGAATTTCAAAACCTGAAACAAAAACCATATTATATCAGACCAAACAATACTGAAATTGCAAATATGAGCACCATGCCTAATGTCAAATTAAACATCTCCCATTCCCTCACTGTGTAGTTAATGCTGTATTATTTAATGAAACTTACATATTCAGTCTTGTATCTCAAAAATGCAAATGAATAACAATATTGATCTGTATGAAAATATTCCATTTATATTTATTTTCTTGCCAGACTTCATTAATTTCAATTTAAAATTGCTAATATATTTAAAGAAAAAGAAATCTTCTCTAGCTCATCTAATTCATACGAAGGATTTTATGTGAAGTGAAATTGTATAATATAAAAATTTTATAAAACTCCTGTCAAATATATAGCTTAATCATGGAATTATATTTGAGGATTAAATATTTGCCACTTGGAAACTCTGGGGAAAGCTGAATTTCATTTTCCCCTCATTTAACTAAGCATTGTATTAATTAATGCACTTCAAAGTGATTAAAAGCATTTCTTAAATAATGAGCAATACTAAGACAGACAAATTAATTGATTGATTAGTGCATGAGCACAGTCCTAAATGGATTAAAATTTGCATATTAACACAGATTCAATCTTTTGTCTATAATGAGCCACTTGTTATATGGTATCATCCTTTGAGTAGACTCAGTGTAAGATGAAACAGTGATTTCAATGGGTTGGTGCTACATAGGAGAGCAGAGAGAAAACTTTAAGATATTTTTATTAGCAGTAATCAGGGCTTTTTTTTGTCATAGAACGCCCAGAACGGAGTTCCGGCACCTTTTTTGGACGGAACCTTGTAGGGTAGGCAAGGCGGGTTGTATGACGTGTGTGAGTTCCGGCACCTTTTTTTTTTTTTTTTTTTACAAAAAAAGCACTGGCAGTAATAGTGGTAGTAACAGTGATAAAATGGTTAGTGCTCTTGTAGAACTCAGTTCTCCAGCTGAAAATGTACTGATGATATCTTTATGTGTTCAGATTATGTTTAATTGTATTAATTATATAATTATGGGTAGATTTGCATTTTTGTAATCTGCCAGTCACTTAAAGCTGTCTTGGGCCTGTTGATTAGAATAGTGGGACTTGTGATGTAGTGAAGTGTGGATAAATACTGAACACTCTTTATTCCAGCTTAGGAGTGTGATTTAAAAAACATTTTAAAATTCTTCTCACTAACAAGGGCATTTTTCTATATGTATTATACAGAATTCTGCAAAATAAGCAAATGGATTACAAAACAAATAGATTCAGAGTTCTCACTAGAGGCACAAATGGCCAGGCTCAAGTTATCCTACTTTGGACACATTATGTGAAGAGCTAGCTCTAATACTGGAAAAGCAGAAGGAAAGAGAAGAAGAGAACAACAAACAGCAAAGTGGTGGGACTCATTGGCAGTGGTGATGGGTGCACCACTGGAGGACTTGAAGGACCAGATTAGGGACAGAAAATTGTGGAGAAAATTGATCTATGCAGTCACTAAGAGTTGACAATGACTTGATGGCACTAATAAATCAATCAACAATGATTGTTGCTGCATAGTTTTATATGTGAGAGACAGAGAGATTTGGGGCAGGGGATGCCCTTTGAGAGAGCTGAAATTTCTTTTGCCTTATCTGAAGCTCTGCATGTTGTGTTTTAAAGGTTTTCATGGGATTTCAATAACTTCTGCTTTTGGATAAAGTGTGTCAGGCCTTTGAGGTAGTCCTGGCAAGAAGCAGAAACCACGAATACTAACATATTAAAGGTAAAAGGTAAAAATGTCCCTGTCCAGTCATGTCTGACTCTAGAAAGTGGTGCTTATCTTGGTTTCCTAGCCAAGGGAGCCAGCATTGTCTGAAAACCCTTCTGGTCATGAGGCCAGCATGACTATGTGCTGAGGTGCACAGAACACTGTTGCCTTCCCACCAGAGTGGTACCTATTTATCTACTTGCATTTGCATGCTTTTGAACTGCTAGATTTGCAGGAACTGTGGCAAGTAAAGGAGCTTACCCCATTGTACAATGCTCAGGTTTGGAACCCAGGCTGTCAGGTTTTCACTGACATGCTCAGCATCTTTAACTGCTGAGCCACTCGCACTCGCCTATCATTACAGTAACAGTCTTGCAAGTATCAAAGCACCTCCACCTCGCTTACTTTTACTCTCTTGAAATCTAAGGAAGTTCCTTCTGAAATGTTTTCTCCAACCCCTATGCTTTCCCCATTGTCTAGGCAAGGGGTAGGCAACCTTGGCTCTTTTATGACTCGTGGACTTCAACTCCCAGAATTCCTGAGCCAGCTATGCTCAGGAATTCTGGGAGTTGAAGTCCACGAGTCATAAAAAAGCCAAGGTTGCCTACCCTGGCCTAGGCTATGACTCTGCTAGCTGTCTCCCAAGGTCATTCTCATATACTACTACAGAGTGACAACACATTAGAAGGTATCCATCCATCCCAACTTGGGTGCCAATTTAGCTATCTGAAGCAGCTGCCTCTTTGTAGCTACAGTCCAGATTCCTCCAGAAAATCTATGAGTGACATAACATTACAAAACACATGGCAGAGATTCAATTTCTGTCGGGGATCTGCCACATTTCTGCCCTTACACACCTCCTAGTGCAGCCTTCCTCAAAACTGGGGAATCCACCTACAATTTTGCAGAAAAAAGCTTCTTACTATATAACAAAAACATTTCCTCTTTTCCCACTGTTTAAACATCAGGAGCATCTTCTCTCTAAAAAAAATGGAAGTGTGGGGGGAAAAATGTAGACCTGGTCTTGCAAATGGGGAAGGAATGATTGATTCTCTATGATGAGACAGAGGAAAAAGCCTGACAAACTTTCAAGATTCCTTAATTTGGTCTAGAAGACTAAAAAATATCACCAGAACCCCTATCATGTCTGTATCTTTACCTGGGTTACTTCAAAGGGCTGTAATTCTCTGATTTGAGATTATCCTTTTTCTCCTTCCACTTTTAACGCTGGTCATCATGAAGAATTTCAGTCAGGCAACATCTGTCCTTTCTCCCCTCTAGATGTAGACTAAAAACCTCAGTGACCTCTAAATCAGTGTTTCTCAGCCTTGGCAGCTTGAAGATTATGGGGACTTCAATTCCCAGAATTCCCCAACTAGCATGGTTGGCTGTAAAATTCTGGAAGTTGAAGTTCACAGAACTTAAAGTTGCCAAGATTGAGAAGCACTATTTTATATGTGGCAAAGAGATTACTGCCATCTACTATTCATTAGGATTTTCACCACCCAAACCTACTACCTTTTCTTGCCTCAGATTTGTGCTGAATTTTTACATATGGAAGAGTTCTAAACCTAATTTCTTCCAATATGACATTTTAATCTTAGTTTTTAGCAAAAGGGCATGTTTTATATTTCTGTATAAATGGCACCAATCAACATTAATTTATAGGTATGCTTTAAGATCTCCTGGGCTTATTAAACCAAGAAAGGCTTGGGGATATTCGAAAAATGGTTGCATGACATGCATACTGAAAGTATACCTTACGCTGGACCGTTTTTCTATTGTTTAGGAACACGAAAAGAACAAACATTGAATAGGTATTTGTCGGGAACACTTTTATTTGGTTTCATAAACCATTAAGTAGCTACGCTGGGATATAGATCCATTCCAACTCCAAATTTTGATGGTTCAAGAAAGGAGAAGCAGCAAAATAATTTGAATACTTTTCCCATTCTCCCACCATAGAATCGTAATCTTCCTAAGAACCATGTTGTAGAAGAAACCTCCAGAATGTGTATGTAATGTCCCCACTTCCTATTTTCCCAGTAACAACCCTTGGGTTGAAAGAGACTGGTGCAAAGACACTTTTCGTGCCTAAGAGAGAACTGGACCCCCTGGTCTCTCAGCTGCTAGTCTTGCCCTTTAAACTCTTCACCAAACTTGGTGCTCTCTTGATATTCTTGCATCACATCTTGTACATGGAGTCCTCAACATGCAACCACTGTTTTACTGTTCAAAATTAGAACAGCACTAAAAAAAAAAAATTACCAGTCCTTGCACTTATGACTGTTGCAATACCTTTATGGTCATATGATCAAAATTTGGTGCTTGGCCACTGGCATGCACTTATGATGGATACAGCATCCCAGGGTCACATTTGCAATCTGACTCCCAATAAGCAAAGGTAATGTGGGGGAAGTCAGATTTACTCAACAATTACAGTAATTGCTTAACAACAAAGGTCAGGCATAACTCAATGATTGTCTTGCTTAGCAACCGAAATTCTGCTCCCTATTCTGGTCGTAAAATGAAAATACATAAGACTACCTTACGTATTTCTTGATCTGTCTTGTACCCAAGCCACAAACAGGTTACAACTGTTATGTTATATACAGAGATTATACCAATGTGCAATTTTCTGGCTGAACGGTAGGATGTACAAGAAATAAACCAGCAAATCCATCCGTAAAAATGACACACTCCTTTTCAGATTGGTCTTCTCTACCTATGTCTTTTTAAACAAGTTTTTTTTTTTACATCATTACTAATCCATCCTGGTTATCCACTGTGCTTTCTGTGCCTAAAAACCCATGTCCCTGGTTCCTTGTGATTTGATAGCATATGGAACCCGTCTCTCCCTTCCCCTTCAAAATTGGAAGTTCCTCATTTCTCAAAGCTCTTGAAAAATAAAAAATAAAATCCCCCCAAAATCTAAAAACAAAATGCATGAGGCAAGCTTTAATTTTGCCCTCTAATGGTGTGCTCTGTAAGAAGAAAGTGAATAATTAAGACAGCTTGGCCGATTCCCACACTTTCTTCTACCAATCCTCCTCTACCCTTTTTGAGCAGGAACAATGCAAACAAGGCTATAATATATGAAGACAGCTATTTCAGAACAAAGCACCATGTAAAACAACCTTTTATTTTTTTTTCCTCCCGGAAAGAGGGGAAGAGATTTTTAAGGATTTGTTTACATTTGAATGCAAATGTGTGTCCAAAAGGAATAGCAGAAAAGGTGCAGTGTAGACTCTATAGGGTCCTTTTGAGTTTCAATAAAAGTGTAGTATGTGTTTGTGTGTCTGTTTGGTGCCCCTTCCTTGGGTTATTTCTCAACTATTATTCACCATTGTGAGAAGGCTGGCAGAAAAGAGAATAGCTCTAATTTTCACTCTAATGTGTTTGGCACGCTTCCAGACATTGAAAGGAACTGCTTTTGTGTGTGTGCTTGTGTTTGTGTGTGTGTGTTTGCTACATTAGAAGCTAAGGCCCACATGCTTTATAAATAGCAGGATTCTTTAAAAGGGGGCACAATTCACTGTTTCATTTTTTTAAAATTCTGTAAATGCATGTAATATCAAGGTATAAGTGGATCTGGGGTGTGCTTATGTGTATATGTGTGTGCGCACACACACACACACACAAAGAGCAGGCTGATACCTGTATGAGCTCTTTGGCTTGATCTAGGAGTCATATTCTTCTTGCTTTCTGTTGATAGTTGTAATAATAACATATGATTGGAAAAAAGATCTTATTAGCAAGGTGTTCCAATAAAACACAGTGAACTTACTAGGATCAGATTGCTCTAAAATGGGATCCAATAACACAGTAGACCATTTGTTTGTCAGCAGCTACTAGTCTTGCTAACAACCATGGAATTTTGTTGCTGAGTTACACTTCATTGAATTTTATTTATTTATTTATTTATCAAATTCCCATACCACCCATCACGCTTGCATCACTCTGAGTGGTTTAAAAATAAAATGAAACAATCATATAAAAGCTGTAGTTAAAAAGGAAGTTACAAACAGAATTCAAGCAGAGTTAAAAAGGACAATTGAAAAGTTAAAAAGGCAGGAGAGTTTTCAGTGCACCAGTTGCATGACCTTCTTAAATGTCATACTGTTGGTCAGCAATCATAAAAAAGCATTTTTATCCTCAGGATCTGCATTTGAGCTCCCTTAAAAACACCAGATGAGCTATTTTGGAAAATAACATTCTAAAGCTAGATGGACTTCTGTTTTAATTTAATTGGATTGTGAGGTACTGAAATCATTTGAAGAAATGGTATTTTTAGTTGCACTTTTTGTAGTAATAAGTTTCAAACATTATTTAAATGCATCAGTGTTAGACAATCAGCTATGGAACAGGTTGAACAACAGAAGAGCTAAAGATAAAGAGACCGCTGAAAAGCTGAATATATTCTTAGCTGTAGAAGATGCAGCCTAGATAGATACAATGAATTGAAATTTGTATGAAGGCACTCTGAACAGAGTAAGAAGTAATAAAATAGTGAAAAAAGAAATAGTTTTAAGCTTCGCTGACAAGTTTAAGTTGAATACATTACTGCTTCTAGTCACTGTTCACCTAGAGGTTGGAATTTGAATGTGAAAATTGTTTAATTATGCGCCCTCAAGTTCCTGTCAGGTCCTAGTGACCACAAAGATAGCTTTCAATAGAAGAGAATATTTATAGCTCAGGTTGATCTATGAGATCCTTGGTGCTGTTTCAACTTCATTGTTTTCTTGCAGAGTATGTAACATAATCAGCACTGATACCAAGTTGGGCAATGAAATATCTACAAGAAAACAACCAAACTCATAGTACAAAGGATCCCAATTCAAAGACAGATTTTTCTCCTTACAATCTGTCTGTCCCTAACCAGGTCTTTCAGGTTTTAAATTGTGTGCCCATTGCCATTATAACTGAGTCCATCCACCTTGTTGTTGGTCATCCTCCTCTTCCTTCCTTTTTTTTCCAGCATCAGAGTCTTCTCCAAAGAGTTGGTTCTCACATAATAAGTCCTAAGTAGGATAGTCTGAGCCTGATCATTTGTCCTCTTTTAATAAAAGTGCATATCAATTCTTAAATGTCATGCCAGAATGCTGGAAAGTACCCAGTGCATTAGCAACAATTAAATTATTAAGAAATAGAAGAACATGTTTTCCTCAAGAAGAATCAATCCATTTTTCTGCAAAAAAAATAATAAGTGTTCCTCACTCATCTTAGAACTCTTTGAAATTGTCAACAAGCATGTGAAATGGAATGATATGGTAGACTTTGTTTACTTGTGCTTTCAAAAGGTTCACAGTCAAGTTTTTCATCCAAGACTCCTGATTAAGCAGAATTCATGATTCATGAAGAAAAATTGTCTTATGTCTTGATAACTGCTTACAAAATGAAAACAGAAAAAAATAAATGGCCGATTCCCACAAAGGAGGCATGTAAGACATTGAGTTTTCCAGGGATCTGTACTAGGACCAAGAATTAAGAGACCAGTGAAGGCCCCTCTTTGCTGAATATCAAACCTTGAAGATGTGGTGGGGAAAGAGTTTCAAAAAATGAAAGACTAACACATTTGGAATCACTGTATAGGTAGTACTTGACTTTTGGCCACAACGGTTACTGAATTTCTTTTACTAAGCAAGACAGTTGTCAAGCGAGTTGTGCATGATTTTGCAAAAAATATTGCCATGATTGTTAAATGAATCAATACAGTTGTTAAGTGAATCATACAATCATTAAGTGAATCTGGCTATCCCTATTCACACATCACCCCAGAACATTGCAACAATCATTTGTTTGTTGCTTGCTTGCTTGCTTGCTTGTTTCTTTAAGTATTTATATAAGAAAATTTGTATGGCTGCCAAACCTGACTCTGAGCAGCTTACAAGGATAAAATCCCAATACAAAAACAATAGAAAAAAAACATGCTGGTTGCCAAGACCTGAATTTTTGATCATGAGAATGCTGCGATGGTCATAAGGGCAAAGTGGTAAGTCACTTTTTTTTAGGGCCATTGTAATTATGAACAGTTGCTAAATGAACGATTGTAAGTCACAGAAAACTGTAAGAAGTAATCCACATTTTAATACATTTTTACAGAGGAGATTTGAGAAAAGAACTGGACCCATTTCCTTGGGAAGAGGAGTGAAAACATACAAACAGATGCAGTTGTGAGGGTTTTTTTCTAACTCCCTGGGAAGTTTTTTCCCTTGTGGGCTCACTATGTTGGAGAAGAACTCCAAAAAGTTAGACAATTTAGGCAGGTGCATAGAAGCTGGGAAATTGTTCCAATGGATAAAAGCGTGGAATTGTAGAACTCTAAATATATTCTTATCTTAATCTATCCTGCTTTTAGATAAACACTAATAGTACATAAACTACCAAATTTAAAAAAAAAAAAAAATCAGTCAAAAGATTTATAAATCCAAAGGTTTGTGTATTTAAGTCAGTCTCATTGAAACTCCTTAAATAGAACAAATGTTGTAATATAATCCAGTCTGGTAAAATAAAACAGATGTTGATATATTTTAAAAATGATATGGATGCTTTGAGGTGCATCAGAAGTATATGTTTGCACTAGGTATAGAATTTTATAGTTTCCAGGCCCACTGGGAATGCATTGTGCAACAGAATTAATCAATTTCTATTAATTCAATAAAAAAATATATTCTGGAAAAGAAGTGGAAGCTCAGGATTAATGTCATTTCCTGCCCCAATTTATGAAACGAGAAATTGTCATACCCATTTTACAGACAGGAAATTGAGGCTGTACATTGTGGTTTGCCACTTGTAAGCACCTTTTTAACATCTGATTTTGAAACTTGCTTATCTTTACCATCAAGCACTCAGGGCAAGGGGAAGGAAATAGAAGCAGGATAAAAAAAAAGGGTCAATTTACTTAGTTTTAACAGTACAGCAAGTGTATTGTAAGCTTAGTGGAGTCATAAACAGTTATCATAGGAAAACTTAACAAATTTCGAGCTTCTTTCAATTAATATGCAGATGGGCATCCTTTGGTATTCCAATATTTGCTGAACTATAATTTCCTGACGACAGATAGAATTGCTGGGTGCTGTAATTCAGAAACATCTATGGAAGACAACTGTAGATTACTGAATCATCCAGCCTTGGTCATTCCCATCTAACATCTGCTTCTGAATGTTTGAATGTTTTGTTTATTCATTTTTTTTACTTAAAGGTACCTTCTGAAGATTTGAGGGACAGCAGTAACCTGTAAGAAATCATAACTTGGTGACTGTAATCCGAACAGAAGTACATATGAAAAAAACGTGAGATTCCAAGAAAGTTTTTCCTTATGCACAGAAATGTAGTATAAACATAGTTGTTCTTTTTGATGGCAATGTTCCCCGTTTTTTCTTCTTCTTCCCCTACATGGAAGTCCTCATTTTCTGTTTTTCAGAACACAGTATGAATCTTTTGAAATGCAGTGTGTTTTATTCAACTACCTGGGATTCTTTGGGGGGGGGGGGGGGGAATCTAGTTTCAAACTAAAGTTAGAAAGTGAGTGCCATAACCTTTCTCCCTTTCATGCAGCCACAAATATATTTTCTTACTGAATCCCTCCTTACTATTGTCAGTCCAGTTAAAGCTTGTGTTTAAGTATGAATGTTGTGAGATCCCAGCTTACATGATGAATTGGG
Organism: Azemiops feae; assembly: GCA_023970755.1. Lineage (NCBI taxonomy): Eukaryota > Metazoa > Chordata > Lepidosauria > Squamata > Viperidae > Azemiops > Azemiops feae. Next base: position 86,823 of record JALGBA010001813.1, read on the forward strand.
TCTGCTGTGAAGGCCGTCAACTACATTGTGAACCACAGTTTGCAACCATTTTTAGAAGGAAGTGGTTTTATACAACTGGGTTTCAGTTAACATTAGCATTCATGTTTCTGCAGACAAATGTAAGCCCTGCCCTTTGCTAAGTTTCTGTGGCCCAACAACTAGCTTTTTTGTGAGTGAAAATTCAAGGCAGAGCTTGGGAGCAAATGCTTTCACCAGCTGCGGAAGTACAGAAGTCAAAGGTTATATTTATTAGTTATGCTAACAGCACTGATAGCTCAATCTTCCATGGATTTTCCCAATTTTCTCCCAAAATCCTTTAACCATTGAGGTTTAATATGTCTCATTACAGCACATTTCATTAAAAAATGCACATTGTATGAAGAAATTTATATTTAGTTCTGAAACTGAAAAGGAGAAATGTTAGGATAAGAGGGTTGTAGGGCATTTTGATCTAACCATATCAGGATAACAGGAAGTAAGAAATCTGTAGACATTTCAGCTGCATTTTCGCATCATAAGTAAGCCATCATGTTTTGTACATCCTAACCAGGAGATTCAATGCATGGGCAGAAGCCCATTATGGAATGTTAAAATAAGCTGAATTTTAAGAGAAAATCCAACTCAGCCACTGTTTTGCAAATCTTATCTCCCACTTTCTTGCTTTGAAAAGAAGAGCATTCAGTTGTTTTAAATCAACATTTCGCAATATTAGCCATTTTAAGATGTGTGGACCCCACTTCCTAGAGTACTGTCGATGGGATATTCTGGGAGTTGAAGTCCTTATGCCTATACCTGAGTTTACTTTTCTTTCTTAGCAGGTGTTTTTAGGCAAATGTGGACGACTTTTTTTTAGAATTAACCTTCTGGAAATCCTGAAAAGTATTTGGCTCATTAATAATTGAGTATTTGCAACAGTTTCTAGGTTGAATGGGTTCATTAAATTATTGAAAGAAATCCTTGAATGTCCTCCATGAAGTTGGAGAGATGAATATTGTATATATTTGTCCATAAACAGGAAATAAAATTCAACAGGGGCATGGTTTACAGTAAATAGCAGAGTAGAATTCTAGCCACTTACGTTGTGTGAGATGGCTGGTTTGTTCTGTGGAGGAAAGTCAATATACAAATCTTGCAGAAGACTTGCATTTTAATTCTTTATACCATGCTACTCTCAAGTCTTCCCCCCAAAAAACTCATATTTCTTAACCAAAGTGGATGCTTTGAAGCCTGAGGTTGCAAAAAGCATTGTGTAGTCTTCCAAGTATAAATTGTGCTGAAGTCGTTTGTTCTAAACCAGAGTTTTTGAAACTTTAAGATGTGTGGACTTCAACTCCCAGAATTCCCCAGTCAGCATGTTATCACATCTGAAAAATAAACACTGATCTAAACTGATTCCAAGATCTGTTGTTCCCTAATGGGATAAACAGAAATAAATGTAATCCTTTCCCTTCACTCACATCTACCCTGGCAGGATGGGCTGTCAGGCAACCTATAATATTACAATGGAATTAAATGGGCTGAATTTCCCCCAAATTGGTAGAGAGTTTTTCAAGCCATGCTTTTTTTCAATCACAGTTTTACTACTCATAATGAAATTTTGCCCTGTATATGTTAGTGTGTTGCAACTGTTGTGGTGGTTGACACCAACAACAGTGATGAAAGTGAAAATCCTTTCCAAACTAGCACTGCAGCTAATCTATAATAGCTACCTTAGTTACACATTTATGTTTGTGAACGCCAGACCTTAACAGTATAGTATCGACCTATCATCACAATTAGGACCAGAATTTCCATTATTAAGTTGTTAAGTGAGTTGTGTCTGATTTTACAACCATTTTTGCCATGGTTGTTAAGTGAATCACTATAGTTGTTAAATGAATAAACTGGAATTTAAGCAAATCTAGCTCCCCCCCCCCCAAGAGACTGGGTGATTGTTGCTTCTTAACTTTCTAGTGAATCCATTCTTTTGCAAATACTTTTTAGGATAGGTTATCCTACAAAGAAAGTCTTAACTGATAAGTTGGAGGAAAATCCTTTTTAAAAAAGAGATATGTAAGCTCCAGCAAAATCATAATCAAAGAGAGCGGCACGCAGGAAACCTTCAAAACAGGATTGTAAATGTATGTGAACACAGAAGGTGATATTAAATACTTCCTGCTCTTCAAGATCATTTTAGTTCATTATCATCTGATATGGTTGCCTCTAATTTCCTCTGGAGAGAGAAATGTAAGAGAACTACCACATGTACTTCCTAGCACCTCTTGAATATATTTCATATGTGAATATTTTTTCCTGCTCCATAATTAATCATCTGTTCTTCCACTGCAATACAAGTATGATGCCATTTACAATTACTTTATTCGTTTTCTCCATCAGAATAGCAAGTGAAGCTTTGGGTAATTAAAGGAACGTATTATGTTACAGAGTTTAGATACAAATGGAAGCTGGAGCAAATGCCTGCATTTCAGGAAGAAAAGCAACTACACCTTCTGAGTGATCAAGACAATTAAACTTTCCGTCAAGAGATCAAATAATGAATCTGAGGCAGTAAAGTGATAACCACACTCAAAAGGAATCACCATTGTCCTGGAAAGATCCACTTCAAGGGCACAACAAAAGATTATTGTGCATAAAGGAATCTCTTCATTATTAATAGTTCAATTCAAAAATGAATTATTATCTTGCAAAGGGAAAAGGACTGAAATGACAAAATCACAGTTGTGACTGTGTAATGTGATTATGTAATGGGAGCTCTTTGAGTCCTTGTTTTGTTTTAATGGAGTTGGAAGGGACCCTGGAGGTCTTCTATTCCAACCCCTGCTCAAGCAGAAAACCCTATAACAACTCAGATAAATGGGTGTCCAATCTTGTTTTTAAAAACCTCAGGGTTGGAGCACCCACAACTTCTGGAGGCAAGTTATTCCACTGATTAATTGTTCTGTCAGAAAATTCCTCCTCAGTTCTAGGTTGGTTGTCTCCTTTTAAATTCTTCAAATGCTCTTCTTTGACTCTACAAAATCTTTATTAGTTAATTCAGATCATCACCAGCCATTTGAGTCTTTCCAGATTCTCCTTAATGGTGGCTAATAACCCATTCACATAGCCTTCCCATTTCAGCATAAAGATACCCCAATCCCCAGTTATCATTTACAGAAGACATGTCCTCTTCTATCTTATTGTCAGCCTACTGCTGACAGTAATTTCAGTGCCACTGTAACTTCAAACAGTCACTAAATAATTGTAAGTGGACAGCTAGCTGTACTAGAATATATCTGCTATTAAAGCCTGAGATTCTCCACCAGCTCAGATGTGGATCAACAAAAGGAAGAGATAATGATTTACTGAAGGACCAGTCCTATTGTTTGCATCTCCCCTAACTTGCAGTGGCTCCTTCTGCTGCTGCTACAAAATGTTTCCCACCCTGCATGTACTGTGTTTTGTAGAGATGTGAAATGTGTGTTGTACAAGTCTACATTTCATGAAGGTTTTATATATATGTGTGTGTGTGTGTGTGTGTGTGTGTGTTTTCTGAGGTTTTCACGTGTGTTTGTATGTAGGTCTTTGGTAATTCGGGTTTTCTCCCGCGTAAAATTGGAAGTGTCTTGGCGACATTTCGACAAAGTCTCATTCGTCATCTTCAGGCTGGTGTCTCTTCGGCCTCGTGCTTCGAGGAGCACGAGGCCGAAGAGACACCAGCCTGAAGATGACGAATGAGACTTCGTCGAAACGTCGCCAAGACACTTCCAATTTTACGCGGGAGAAAACCCGAATTACCAAAGACCTACATATATATAATACATGTAATACATAGGGCAATTAAAATAAAGTGTTGACAAGGCACTTTTGAAGATTCCCCTTTTTATCTTTTTATTTATCAACTGGTGCTTATTTTTTTTTGTCTTTGTTGTTTCTGTGCCTCTGGCAAGCCTTGTTCTGCAGATAAAGCAGGTACTATGCCCAATCTGAAATGTAAACCAACGCATAAACTGACACAAACCTATATTTGAGCCAAAGGGGACAATCAGTAGCCCTCTGGGTGTTGCTGATTCATTAGTTGTAGGAACCTCAAACCACATGGCTAATAGCAAGGGATGACTGCTGTGCTTCAGCAATATCTGTACAGTGGCATATTGTAAACTATAAACTATAAACTAAACTAACTCAGAATAAATACAGGGGGGTGAGCACCCTTTACTTGCCCCAATGATTCCCTCTATTAGCTATACACTAGTTTTGGCATGACAATGCTATTTGAAATGTGCTAAAGTTCCCATTAAACCTGAACCAGGAAACTCTGTTTTCAGATCAACAACTCAAGATGACATGCAAGATTCCTCATGATAGCTACCTAAGTAGCAGCCATTCCATTTTATTCCCTGGGCAGACTAATCCTTTTAGAAAATGAATGCCCAACCTGCATTTTCTTTCTGTTCCTTTTCCTTATGTGTTGTACCTCTGAAGATCAGAAGCCTGTGGCATACACCCTCCTCCTTTTCTAGATCCATTCTGACATCACATGTACACTCAAAAGCAACAGTCATTGGTATAAGGTTGCTTTGATCACTTTGATTATATCAGGAAGTTTCTGCGGTTGCCCATATCTAATGAATATGCAAATAAGATTGCCAAGATTATTGTAGGAGATGACCAGACTGAGCCCAAGGGAGGGGTCAAATGTGTCATTAGTCTTGAGTCCCTTCATGCCCACAAAAGATCTAAGTCCAGCCCTCTTTGAATTTTCTTATGTACCGCTAATTTGCTTTGCCCATTATTAGTTCAGATTCTTGTAGAGATCTTAATCTTGCAATAAATCTTTATATTCATTTGAACTGCCTGGATTTTCTATTTCCCTGGAGCTTGACAGTTATTGCCCAGATTCTGGGGTTTTTTTTCCTGTTTCTCTATTGACAGAGTTTCCAGTTTGAGGGAGGGGGGAATCTTCATGAAAGAAAATTTACTTGCATTGAAGAAAGGGAAATAGAAAAAGAAGGCAGGATTCATATTTGGCCCTGGCATTCATGAATGATGCATAATGGGTAAGGAAGCCTTGATAGATTGGTCAAATGTAACAATACAACAATACCCTTAATAGAGTCAGCGGACAGCAATGAGGAAGCAAATGTTTGCAAAGAAGCCTTCTTGCAATCAAATCTTAAATTAAAAAGAGAGCATGATTTTAAAAAAAGCTGTAGACTTTGCTTTTTTAAGCATTTAATGAAGAAATGCAGAAGCACTGTATCAACATAATTGGAATAGTTCAGTGTAAAATTTCAGGACAAAGAAATGCAAGTGTTTGTTCACCTTTGTGAGACTTTAAAAAATGACAGCGATTTTGAGCTGAGCTTGAGTTTTGGTGATTTCATGAACATCTCTCCTTTGTTTCCTTGCAAAGAGAAAATAAGTATCTTGAAGACTGGAATAAAAACTCTCTTTTTACAACCCTGTTGTCCTTATTCACGGTAGAGTCAGGACTTCTTGACGGAGCTGAGTGTTTATTGGCTGGTTGCACTTCCTGATGCCTATGCAGAGTTGTTTTTTCTTTGCACTCTAAGAGAAAAACATCTGCTGCTACCTAGGATTGAACCCTCAGGTGGGAGGTGAGTGTCTTCACCACCAGGCCACCACACCGCTCTTTCTTGAAAACTGGAATGATCTCCCAAAATAAATTTCTTGCACACTAGCATCTAAGAAGGAAAATGGGGAGTTGTCTTCAGAAGATTCATAATTGTTCCTCAAAACTCCATTACTATATATAATTCAGTTGCAAATACAACAATTTCAGGAAACTATCAAAGATGAATTTCTAAGGCTGCCATATTTGGTGACATCAAAACTGTGGCTCCACAATGAAATGGAAATCCTAAAAATCTGCAGTCAGGCCTGAGACCTAAGCCAAGGATATAGTGGACTCATACAAATAGATCTCAACTTATGACTCAGTTTCAGTTTCAAAGTTCCAATGTCCAGCTTCACCCTATTGTCACATGGCAGATTTGGGGGTACTCAGCAAATGACATTTATGGTCATTTGCAGTACACTACAATATATATTTTTAGTGGAAACTTATGTTTGCTTCCAGTTTCCAGCAAAACTGCCTCACAGTGAACCATGGGTTAGCTTAATGACCACTTTACAAGTGTTTACTTTACAATTACTGCATTCATCTAACAACCACTGCAAAAAAGGTGATAAAATCAGGCACCGGTCTTGTAGTGTCCTTCTTTATGACTATCATGACCATGACGCCGTAATTGGGAGACTCAATCACAATCATAATTGCAATTATTAGAATTACTTGTATTAGCCTCCAAATAGAGAATATACTTCTCAGGATATCTATCTTACAAGATAAGTTAAACTGGGAGAGAGTGATTGTCCAAAATCAGTCAGTGAACTTCCACTGATGAGAATGAAGTCAAGCCTAGGTCAAAAATCATAATCATTATATCTCACACGAAGTCATCAGCCAAATGGATTATATTTATTTAAAACTGAAATTCGCCTGTATTATTCTCCTTGTGTTCAATTTTCCCCAACAGAAGGAGGCAGGACTGGATCAGAAAGAAACAACAATCAAATTCTAATTAAACTCAGGCCTGTTCATTCCTTCAATACCAATAACCATCCAGAGCACAAATTGAGCTACATTTATAGGATAAGTGACTACAAACAGATTACCCTTCTGATCACATAGTTGTAACTCATTACAAATCAATAGGGTGCTAAATTAAAACCTGCTCATTTATATCTGACAGATTATGTCCTAGGACAAAAAGAGGCAATATTAATCCCCTCTGGCTATAATAATAATCAACAAATGCTGATGCTTTTTTCCCCCTTCCAGATCATAAATCGCTGTGACATGAACTAAAATTCCTGAGAAACGTGGCTTGAATAGCAGGCAGAAGCTGTTATTTCTAAGGATATCTTAAGCAAAATGGAGAAAGAAATTTGCTGAATAAATAAAGTTCATGCTGAATCGTCAGGTGTACGTGCACATGCACAAAGAAAGACAAGCATGTATCACTTCAAATCAGCCACTTTTGAAATTGAGGAACTTCCTTCTTTAGTACTGAAGAAACCAAAGTCAAGACATCTTCAGAAAAAATATAACTGATCAGATGACTTTTGTGCCTTAGGCATGCTAACTCCCAGCAGTTTACAGAATTCCACAAAACCATAATTCCACAAAAGCATAAAACATTAAATAGGAAACATTCCCATTCAACAAAACCAGGCATCACATTGGGACTTCTTCATTCTCATCCCTTAATTGCTCTGCAAATGAGTTTTGTCTTCAGGGTCTTCCAGAAGATTGCTAAGGATCATTCAGATCATATTCAGAGAAGAAGTGAATTTTGGCTCTTCTTTTTTTTATCTTATGTTGGGGACACTCTGAGACATCCCCTTGTAGTTGAAAGTAACGGATGTATTGGTTCCACCTGGACTAGGCAATCATTCACATAATAGGGCTTGAAGCAATGAAAGGCCTTCCTAGTTTATGATCAGAACTTGGAAGCCCACTTGCAAGGCTCACAAATTGATATTACACAGTACTGTCAGTTTGCACAGGCCAGCAGACAAGCTACTGCACTTTTTAGGCAGGCCCCTGTAGAGCACGCTGCAGTAGTCAATGAGTGATGAGATTGTAGATGATGGTCTCCAGGAAGAACTGCATCTGGCTCAAACTGAATAAAAATCTCCCATATCATAGTCCCTATCTGCCCATCTAGAAGTAGCTTTGAGCCAATGAGAATTAATTAATTAAGTTAAAAGATTTACAGTCACCACCCATCTTATATCTATAATAAAACCAAAGAAATATTAAATCATTTCACACAACCAAAGCAAGTAACAGTCATATCCCAAATGTATTCAGTTCCTCTCCTGCCAGGCTCTCCAATTGTGAATGTGTTATTTCAGGAGTATTGTATTGCATTTTCATTCCTATTAGCACTAGCATGAGCAAATTTCAAGATGGACCAATAGCACCTCTGTTTTCCAGGCATTCAGTCTTAGCTGGGTTATTCTCTGCCTTCCCCAACCAGATGCCCTGTGGATGTGCTAGAATTTCAATTCCTAATGTTCCTCAACAATATAGTCTTCCAAAAGCAGCACACATCTTCTTTTGCATAGAGCATTATTCAATTTTCAACACAAATTTTAACCTAGATAGATTTTTTTGCATAAACAGTAATTTCACTTGCCATTGGAATCGTGGAAGGAACAATGGAATCGTAGCAATTCTTATCTACAATGAGCATAGATAATTGTCCCTGACAGTCAGGGTGGTGTAGTGGTGAAGGCCTTAGCCTAGAATTAGGGACACCCACGATCAATATCTACCTCATCATGGAAAGCCACTGAATTAGGGCTAGGGTTAGGGTTAGGACATTCTCTTAGCTAAATCTTTCTCAAGATGGGAATCTTCATTTTATATCTGCAAAAACTCTTGATAGATTTCTTGCAGATATAAAATGAAGATTCCCATCTCAAGTGTTTGGACTAAAAATAAGATAGGAATCTAATAAATAGAGAAAGAAAAATAAAAGAAGGAATTTCATGAGTGGCACTTCTAATTTACAATATGGTGACAAATCTGCCTTGCTGATAATTAATCTTTACTGAGAATTTAACTCTGAATAATTGGGAGTCATTCAGCCAGACCTTCTCTCAAGGCAAAGACGCACAACATTGCAATAGCTAACCTAGGGGAAATCTTCTGGAATTTGACTCAGAACCAATCCACCTGGTATGAGAGTTCAATACATTGGCTGACATCATTTCATTCAACAGTTTATTGGAGGAATTTATTTCTCTGTTGCTTTCACAATTGCAGATGAAACATTGGGCATAGCCCAGTTAGATCAGCCAGAGTTGGTGGGTAGAAGCTTCATTGTGTTAAATTTATTGGCTTTTGTCATAGCCTCTCTGAAGCTGGAGGCATTTTGTAATGGGGTTGTCTCGACCCCCATGATCAAGCAGTAGACTTAATTCACTGACCATATGCAGTGATGAAAAAGTAACTTTGGAACTAGTTCTAACATTTATGATCTTCATAGGTTGGTAAAGTAAGGAAAGCTGAATTAAGATCATAAGCAATTTTATTTATTGACTGTGTCACTTAATGATTGAGTTGCTGGTTCCAATTTTGGTTGCTAAACAAGGAAAACATATAAAACATGTAAAGCAAAAGCTGAACCACTGAAGCCATAGGCTGAAAGGTAGTTTCCAGGATTGGAAACACAAAATCCAAGGGAAGGCAAGATGTGATGCAGAAATATTAGGAAGCAGAATCATTTAGAGCAGAACAGAGCAGGCTAGCTGGAGAATTCTGGGAGTTGAAGTCCAGACATCTTAAAGTTGCTGAGGTTTAGAAATACTGATTTAGAAGATTTTTTTTTATGGACTGGAAACACATGTTAGAAGGCAATTATTATGAGTGCCTGCAGCTCTCAGGTGCTACCGAACTACTACTCTCATCTCATGTTATCACTGATCTCAGAATTTGAGTTTAATAAGAGGAAAACCTATCTGTTACTCCCCCCAAAAGGAAACATTATAAAAAAGATGGAAAAATGAAATGAAAGATGTCATTCAGAGACTCAAGTTCTAACTTACCATCAGCAAATGGTTATGAGGCTGATCATTTTGTCAGCCTGATTTAGCTCACAAAGTAGTTACACTGGGGGAAAAATAGTTCTTATATCTGTCCTTGGATATAAATGCATACAAAATAAAAATATAAATCATAATTCATCTGCTTGCTCTGGTGAGGGGCTATGTGATCAGAAAAATGCATGGGGGGGGGGCAAAAAGCCAAGATGGCTGACACAATCACATGAATCAAGATTGCTTTTATGTTATGTTTCAATCATGTGATTGTAAATGGCATCTTGGTCTTTTTTGACATATATCCACCCCATTGATGCTCTGCTGTGTGTATACTGAAGTTTTCTGGCAAAGGATAATTTCAATATAAAAAAAGGACACTGCATCATTTATTTAATTAAGAAAATGTATATGGTCTCCCAACTCATTCATGATGACACTGAACAGCTTACAGAAGTAAAATTCAAAATAGAAAACCAAACTATCATCCCCACTATCAACAACAAACCAACCAACCACTTTGTAGGCTATGAATCACTTTGGCACTACCCAGCCCATTGGCAAAACCATGTCTTCAGGTCCTTTCAAAAGATCAATGTGGTAGTCAATCTTTTATCTCCCTCCATGGGAGGGAGACACTATGAAGAAGACATTTCTTCTTGGTCCCACTTGATTGATCTCCTTAAGTAAGAGGACCCATCCTGCTTGTTTGCTCTGGGAAAAACTACTTTTTCCAATAGAAGGAGAAAATGTATTTGTTCCATTCCATCATATGATTATTGATTATAATATCTAATATTTAATATCCATGATGGCCTCCCAGCCTTGTGATGAAACTTTCAGTCATTTTTTTTCAGAGTGGGTAATTTGTGTCTTCTTGCTATTACTTTGAATTACACTATAGGTTGTCTAGGGCTGGTGCTGATTGAAAGCAGTTGGTCAACATTGCCTTCTGTAACTTCTTCAGATTATTCTAGCATTTTATATCATTTTCACTTTCTCTCTTTTATTCCTGGCTCTTCCTCAGAGGAGAGTTATGATTCAGAACTTTTCACAACTTTCTATTTCTGCAACAGCTGAGAGCTTGGGTGAAAATTCTCCACTGCATAAGTCTTCAGGAATGGTTGGAAGTAAATTTGGACAATTACTCAATAGATTGACTCATCTACCCAAAAAGAAGTGATATCATTGCTCCTTAATCATTAAAATCATTTGTCCTCATCCATCTCTAGCTTTTTTCAGCTTTGAGAAGCAAGGACAAAGGCTTGAACATAAATTGGAATATAAATGATGGAAAGATTCTTATGATCTACCTGCTCTTATGCTCTAATTGCTATCATCTGCTGGATAAGTCAAAGCAATTTTTTTTTCAATCTGTCATCTCATCTTGAGCCCATATCCCAAAGGAGCTTCTTAGATTTCTTCATTTGCTTTCATTTGGTGACTCAGGCTCTTTTCAAGAGGATAAATCAGCACATAAGTTGAACATGATCTCTGTTGCCATACCAAAATTGTCAATATGCTGATTGTTTTGCTCCCATTTTACAATTCCCCTCCCTCCATGTTCTTGAGATTTTAGTTGTCAAGGTGATCTTCTCATCTTCTGCTATATGATCCCTTTCCCTCTTACCTTCCTTATTTCCTCATTCCTTACCTGTTGTAACACATCTTGTGGACTGTTCCTAAACTCTAAAAAGTTCTCCAAGAATATTTAAATGACATTTTGTGCATTCATTCCCTGGAATCCTTAGTGCGTGCTAATTACCATTTCATATTGTTCCTTCCTTCATTGTTTAAAATCCTTGAGAGATTTGTCCATTCACCATTGGCTGTTCATCTAATCCAGGGATCACCAACCTGTGGTCCGTGGCCCATTACCAGGCCATGGGCTGTTGGCCACTGGGCCACATGGGTGGCTTGCCAGTGCACGACCATGTGCGCACTTACATCTCCCCCACTCGCACTAGTGTTGTGGCATCGTGTGAACGCTAGCAATGCCGTGAGTGTCAGGAGGCCGCTAGTGTCGTCACGAGCACACCCTCCACTCGCATTAGCATCGAGGCATCATGCCAGCACTATCGTCGCTGCAAGTGCAACATCCCCACATGCTCTAGCATCGTGGCATTGTGCAGGCGCTAGCGTCGCCCAAATATTGTGCGGGTACTCATGGCCCCATTTGCATCACGCACGCAATCACGGCCCTGTTCATGTGCACGTGGCCCATTTGCATGTTTGTGTGCTCACATGCATAAAGGTGTCTCCACACACACATTCCCACCCCAGGCTGCCAACCCAGAAAGCTTGGGGACCCCTGATCTAATCCGTTATGATGTTGAAGATTCTGTCAGGATGCTAAACAGGTCATTCAGCCAAGATAGCTCTTTCTCAGATATTGAAGTTCTGAAGTTTTTCTTCCTTTTCATACTATTAGATTTGTCTGCAATTGTTCATAATTCCTGGCCAGGGACTTCTGGAGGGGAGGGAATGAACCAAAAAAGTCACAAACTATGATCATGCATCCATGATCCATCCTCCTTTTTGATTCCCCTGCAGATGACCTTGCTCTTGATCACCAGATATTGCTGGTGAAGCTACAGTTCCTAGACATGACAGGCAGTGCTTCCCTTCTTTGATACTTCTTCTTTTGTTATTTTAGATCCAATAATTTGTAATTATTTATGTCTTTTAGTTTTGTACAGTTTTTATCTTTTATGACTGTAAGCAATGGTGGGATTCAGCCAGTTCGCACCACTTCGGCATAACCGGTAGCTAATTTTTTGTTGCCCAGGCCCAGAATGGATTTCTGGAAGTGGCATCCACACAGAGAACCAGTTGTTCACATATCTGAATCCCACCACTGACTGTAAGCCACCCAGAGTTACCCTGGGTAAGATGGGCAACCAATAAATTTTATAAATAAGAAAATAAAAATAAATAAATAAATCCCATGATGTAGATAATTTCACAATTAGACCTTAATTTCTATATTTATGCTGCTGACCTCTATATTAATAGCTTTTTCTTGAAGTCAATGAGGCTGACAGAATTTGTCATTGATGACTGCACTTCACTTGAAACTAAGCATGAATTAGACTGAGACCTTGGTATTTCAACAGGACCATCCTTCCCATCTGTTAAGCATCCTTGAGGATTCTGAACTGGTTCCATCACTCATAATCAGGAACCACACTGTCTTATTAGATTATAAGTTCTCTCTTTGAAACTGCAAGAACTTATTTTTAGTTATTGAACATGTCTGAAATTTCCTGTGCACTAACAATTCCACATTTATTTGTTCAGGTTCTGGCAATTTCTTGGCTGGACTACAACAGCTATCTATCTGTTGTATCTATGAGAAGGTCTTTCTTTGTCCTCCCTTTGTGTTTTGACCCTGGTTCAAAACTTTACAGTACATATTAATCTGGACTTCTCTTATTTTTTAACTCAGATATTCTCTCACCATTGGGCCTTTTATTGGCTTTGTTCCAAAACTCATTGAAAGCATTTAGTGCTAGGGCTTAAAGCTGCATGGTTACCTATTCATGTCTTGGTGTGATTCTGTTTATAGAAAACAGGATGTCTTGGTAAGTCAGAGGTTTTTTTTCCATTTCTTTCCTGTGTGTTATGCCATTGGATTTGCCTATTTTTCAGCTTCTGGGTGACTTCCAATTAGAATTTTTTTTTATTTTCTTCTCCCAACACACATATCTTTGAATGAACTTAAGAGAAATCTGAAAGCCTATAGATTCAAGAATCCAGATTGATCGGTGGAAATGGTTGTGAGCAGAAGCTGAAAATGATAATTAGTAAAATTAGATGTTCTAAATCTTAGTACTAAGATCAGATGGCAGGGTATCAGGTTATTAATTGATTGATTATGATTATGTGCCAAGTTGATGTCAATGCTTAGCAACCACATAAACCACATAAACTGAATTTCTCCAGAACAATCTTTCCCAACATGGTCCTTCAGGTTACCACTGAAATTGAACAGATCCTCTTACAACTGGTTTCCTTCACTTTTTCCTTCTTCCTTCCACATTTCCTAGTGTTACAGACTTCTCCAGAGACTAGGTCTTCTCATAATTGTCATAAAATAAAGTATAATCATTTGAGCCTGATCATTTGTGCCTCTGAATTGATTGATTGGTTTTCTTGACTTTCCATGGTATTCCCAGATCTTTTATCCAACACCAGAATTCAAGAGCATATCAGGTTATAGGTGTAGGGTTTTATATTTGTATATAAGTCTTATTTTTATGGATAATACATCAGGATGAATATTGAATATAGTGTTCATATAATTTTTGTTTTCGCTTTAGCTTATTTGATCATTTTAATTGTGGAGTTGGATGCTTCCCTGGTATGGTTACATCATAAATATTTATTACTTCATTATTGTTATAAACTTTAGGTCTGTATACATGCTTTCCCCAATTCTCATTTTACTTACATAGAAACTTTTCAAGATATGCTGTTTGGGTGTGAAAGAGAGAGGAATGGGAGAAAGCGGAGAGAGAGAGAAAGAGGGAGAGAGAGATTCATCCAAGCTTCCTAAGAAGAAAGTATGAACTCAGTAATCCCTACTAAATCCTTTCCCAGAGATCAATTGAAGTTATCCATAAAATTGTTCTCTTCTACTCTAATTACACTTCTCCACAGGAAATAGTCCTAAAATAGCTCATTTTTCTTTCCGTTATGTATTTACATTTCTGTGGACGAAAGAGTTACCCTCACATATTGCTATTCTAATGGTTTTATTTCCTTTTTCTCTACTTTTCAAAATTCTTGGAGAGTCTCCCAATTTGCTTCAGATTCCCTAAGGTTTTAATCATGAAAAATGCATGGGCCATTGTAGAAGCAATTCTTCTGTTACAACAAGAATAATTGTAACAATAGGGGAATATTCATCACAAACATCTGAGAATATGTCTCTTAGTAGAGAGACTACCTCAATGTCTGTATGCTTGTTTACAACTTGGAAAACACTGGATATTGTTAAATATTTCCTACTTTAAAATCTGAGCCATGCTTCTAGACAGCAATTGCAGAGTTCACCTCATGTTAGCTTTCCATTTATTTCTGTCTCTCAGATGCCTTTCTTCTGAAACTATTACTAACTGAATAAGTCCATTATTTCATTCTTGAAAATCACTTTCCATTTCCCCAGTTCATCACTTCTTAAAACCACAAGTAGCTCAAGATCATAGAGGCCAGAGGGGAATTATATTGTATGAGAAATGTTTAATGTGCTGCACTAAATTATAAGGATGGAATTGTGTAGAATTTAAGTTACAAAGGAGATGGAAAAGGATAATGTTTTTACACTTTGCTTTACTAATGATAGTATTTTATTGCTTGTGGTCAAATGTATTTATCGTTGCAACTTTTAGCTGGGTTGAGAATTCATAATTCAGGCAGCTTGTTATACTGTACTTTTGCAGATACATTTGTTCAGAATACCCAAAATATTACACATTGCAGTGTTTTAGATGGAGGGATGCCCATGTTCTCGGGCATGGGGCAAGGCTCAGTTTACATACATTTGCTCTTATGTGTATTAACTTAAAATAGCTTTCAGATGCCCTTTTGCCTAAAAGCTCCCGAAGTAACTCAATAAAAAAATTACAGTCAAGCATATTAAAATACATTCCGAAGGAAAAAGGCCAATGGACTAATTAAAAGAAATATCAGTGAGACTAAAATTGCCTCTTCAAGGGTCTTGAAAAAGTTCCTGATTCAGAAATCCTTATGAAAAAGAAAGAAAATAATTTGAGTATTAGAACAATTTCAGAAAAAAAATTGTACATCCTGACTACTGGTCTTCATTACCTCCACTTTTAGTTATGGTGGTGGGATCCAATGTGAGACTTCATTAGAGGATTGATATATTTATGCACAAAAGGATATCCTTTATGTTTTTTTGGTTCAAATGGCAAATGGCAACAGAAAAGGTTACATTCAATTTTAAATTTGCCACTGGAGATGACAAGATGTCATTTTGGGCCTGATTTCATCATTGTTGATTTTTGTTGTTCTCAACAAGTAGGGGTGAAAGGAAACTTCTTCTTCTTGTTGTGCCATATCCGTTATCGGACGTTGGCAATCATGTTGGCGATCCTGTTTTTATCAGCAGCCATACGAAAAAGTGCTGCTGAGTTTTGTCCAAACCAGTCCCTTAGATTTTGCAGCCATGATGTTCTTCTTCTGCCTGGACCTCGTTTGCCTTCAATCTTTCCCTGGAGGATTAAATGGAGTATGCTGTATTTTTCTGGGTGTCGCATCACATGTCCGAAATATTCTAACTTTCGTTTTTTAATTGTTTTGATGATTTCCCTTGGCTTTCCCAGGTGGCTTATCATCTCCTCATTTCTGATCTTGTCAGCCCAGCTTACGTAACAGCCGCCTGTAAATCCACATTTCAAATGCTTCTAGTCTCTTCAGGTGGCCTTCTGTCAGAGACCAACTCTCTACTCCATAGAGCAGGATAGAAAAAAATATAACATTTGAAAGGAGACTAATGAACATAATCAATGGTCTTCTTAGAAACTAGGATCACTTACAGTCTGGAGGTAGCCTTCTGCTAGTTTAGGACTTGAAGTGTGCCAAGAAAACAAACTGAAAGTCATGGTGAATAAAATAATCTGGGAGTTCTCCTGGACTCACTCCTCCCCCTCAAAAAGCAGGTGGCAGTTGTAGTCAGGACAGACTTTGCACAATAGTGGGTCATGCATCAGTTATGCCCCTTTCCTGGGCCAATAGGCCCTGCTCATAGTCACTCATGCCCTAGTCACCTCCCATCTTGACTACTGCAATGTATTTTACATGGGGCTGCCCTTGAAAAGTCTCCAGAAGCTCTAATTAGTTTTAAATGTAGCAGTCTTCATGGTTTTTTGCAAGTCTACATTTGCACACATGTCACCATTCATATGTGAATTGCATTGTTGTCAATTTGCTTCCAGGTCCAATTCAAGGTGCTGGTTGTTACCTTTAAAGCCCTACAGGATTGGGGCCAGGTTATTTGAGCGTCTTTTCCCATTTACATCTATCCAACTCACCAGGGTGGGGAGAGAGGGTATGTAATAACTCCCTCTATTAAGAAGGTCCACTTAATAGGACCAAGAAGAAAGGCCTTCTTTGTGGTAGCTCTTTCCCTTTGGAACATCATCCCTCTGGATATAAGGTTGGCTCCCACCTTGATACTTTTTTGAAAGACCCTGAAGACATGGTTTTGTCATTTATGTTTTTACTTCTGTAAGCCACCCAGAGTGAGTGATGTCAGGGAATTATGCGTCCAGTGTCCAAATAAAGTCAGAGACTCTGACACAAACTTGTAGTTTTATATAAATGAATATATTTTACATCAATATATACAGCAAACTAGATAGTCAGGCAAACAGGAGCATCATGAGGTAAATCACAGAGCATACAGGGCACAGAGAAGAAAAGGGCGGGGAAAAGGGAAACTCCCCTTCCACACCCATAGCAACCAATCACAGTGCAGATTGCCTCACGCAGGAGCCAGCACTCTAGTATCAATCAACCACAAAAGTGTGTTCTGGTTCACTGCACAACCCCACTGCTCCAGCTAGTAAATTTAAATATCTTAACAGTGAGTTGGGTGGCCATATAATTTTTTTAAATAAATATATAATAATGGGCAACCAAAACCACTATTAATCCTTGAAGTGCAAAACACCCAAAGCTTTCTGTTTCAGCTGCACTTAGTAGCTTGCAAAACATGTTTTCCATCCTACAATATTTTCATCCTCTTCCCTACTCCAGTTTCAATTATTCATTTCAACAGAATCATAAATGTTGTACTATGACCTGGAGACCTGCAAGTCAAATAGTACAGTAATCAGTCCTCTTGTTGACCTGTCCTGACAACGTATTACCGCTGGATTGTTCATCAGAGAAATGTGTGATTTGAACAAGAGCAGAGTTGTTTGGAGAATGGATGGGAGATGCAGCAGTTCTACATTCCAAACACTGAAAAACAGAAAAAAGCAGGGGTGCACTGCTGGGACTGGCAACAGAAGAAGGAACAAGTCAGAAATAGGAGAACTTTATCATTGACAGCACAAAAATGTAATGCTGGGATCCTGTTCTACCATATTAAAAGAGATAACTATGGAGTGGACTGAGCTTTCAGAGGATATAACAGCATTTCCCCAGTTATCCCAAAGATACTTTTTCAAAAGGCAACTGGACTTTGTTTTTTCTTGAAGACATCTTGTTTCTCATCCAAGAAGTTTCTTCAGTTCTGACTGAATGGTGGAGAATGGAAGGATTTATATTCCTTGCTGAAACATCTTCTTTGAAGAAATATCTTCAAGGAAAAACAAGAAAGTCCAGTTGCCTTTTGAAGAAGCACCTCTGGGATAACCATGACCTGAATAGTTGAGAATCTCCATAGACATTTTCCCAGTTAAGTGCCAGGAAGAAGACAAATAAAGATCTTTCTCCATTATTTCCAATCAGTGTTTCTCAACCTTGGCAACTTGAAGATGTGTGAACTTCAACTCCTAGAATTTCCCAGCCAGTATGGCTGGCTGGGGAATTCTGGGAGTTGAAGTCCACACATCTTCAAGTTGTCAAGGTTGAGAAATATTGCTCTAAATCCGTAGATCACCTCAAGGAAACCACCATAATAAATTAGAAGTTATGTCAGGATATTCTAACAGGGGAAGTGATATTATTTCAAAAGTGTCTTTGCAAGTGCAAAAAAATGGTGAATCTTAACCATATAAAGCAAAGGATATATTAAGTCAATGAGAAATGGATACATTGTGCTGTGTCTGTGTTTTAGTTATGTGACCATCCTAATGCTGGTATCTGTTCCTATCAGACAGATCCAATGACTGTTGCTGAATTGACTTTTTTGTGTTGTCTTCTTCTACTTGTTGGGATAGAATGATCATTCTAATATACCATGATATCAAAATGCCCCAGAGGAATCTCCCAGCCCAATTCACTACCTTTTCTACCTTACTGCTAGGCAGTAATCTGACACTGTCATCAGAATTGCTCCCAAGATGAGAGATGTGTCAAAAATTACTGTTGCATAAATGAGTTTGCATTGCCTTGTTGCTTGATTTACAGCCATGGGCTATCTTCTCTATAATCAAGGATCCCCTACAATTATTTAATCCAATAAAGGTGAGATTTGCTGTGAGACATAGCCTCTTCTACAGCTAAATGGTATGAAAATAATTGGTCTCCCCAATGCTTAGACAACTTTAAACAGAAGTCAGAAAGACTTCCATATAGCACACATGTCACATGGAATGAGACAACTTGGCACAGCCAATTTGGCATGGAAAATTCAGTGTGGCCAACTCACTACGGGACAACTTGCTGCAGGGCAACAATTCAATTTAAGTATTTAAAATAATTAAAATATTGTTTTAATGTCCTTCACATTTCATTTTGTCCCTCCTTTTGAATCCTTTAATTATTCTATTCCACACTTTCTTCAATATTAGTGTAACTCTTGTCCCATGGCAAGTTGGCCAGTGGTGAGTTGGCAGTGGTGAGTTGTCTCGCAGTGAGTTTGCTGTGGCAAATTGGCCAAATCAAATTGGCTGCACTGAGTTGTTCTAGACCAGGGGTAGGCAACCTTGGCTCTTTTATGACTTATGGACTTCAAATCCCAGAATTCCTGAGCCAGCATAGCTGGCTGAGGAATTCTGGGAGTTGAAGTGCACGAATCATAAAAGAGCCAAGGTTGCCTACCTCTGTCCTAGACCCATGTCTCATATCCTAGATTGCATGCCTTGGGAAATGTATGTCTGCATTTGGGGACAATTGCTGGATGATGCTTGTATTTTATTCCTGAGACAAGTGGTCTCTTTTTCTGCACTCAAATAGTCATTAGCTGGCAGCCATTTTAGCTGCATTCTATGCTTCTATTGCTACCAGGCTCAAAATCAAGAATGACACATGGTGATTCTTCCAAGTTGAGTTCACACCAATAGGCAGTCTTTCAAGACTGAGCATTCTACTATCTAGATTACATTATACCCTGTGTGCTATCAGGGAGAGACTGTCTTCATCCTCTTTCTCTCACACATAATATCTAGACTAAGTTGCCCCTTATTCCTCTGAAATTCACCCCCTCCCTCCTGGGAATCCATCTCCTTATTACATTCCATCACAATTGTTCAGATTATGATGGTGCATCAGTTATAGTAGGGCTCACCCAAAGCCCAGTAACAGACTATTGGTTAAAACTCACCCTTTCAAACTGTTATCTGGAAATAAATAGGGCCACTATAGGTTGCTAAGGCGAGGAACTTCTCAGTCTCAATTCTATTCAAATACAGTACATACATGTCAGCTCAGTATATATTATTTGATTATGTGAAGAATATGGCCTCCCCAAGCTTTTCTTAACTTGGAAACCCACCAAATGGGCAGATTTCAATTCCTAGAACTACCAACAATGGAAAACTATCTGGGAAATTTTGAAAGTCAAAAATCTATATATTTAGAATACAGAATAATAAAGTTGGAAGGGATCTTGGAGGTCTTCTAGTCCAATCCCCTGCTCAAGCAGGAGACTATGCCATTTCAGACAAGTGGCTGTCCAGTCTCTTCTTAAAAGCCTTCAGTGATGAAGCACCCACAACTTCTGAAGGTAAGCCATTCCACTGGTTAATTGTTCTCACTGTTAGGAAATTTCTTCTTAATTCTAGGTTGCTTCTTTCCTTGATTAGTTTCCACCCATTGTATCTTGCCTTGCCTTCTAGAAAGACCTTGTCAACTGACCATGGTTTTCCTATTACCAATAACATCATCACTCACTTTTGTTCCAGTTGTTTCTTCTGCACAGAGGTGCAACTTTTCATTCCTATAGATAGTAAGGAGTTTTTTTGAAGATCACAAAGCTGTAGGATCTGCCTGATGCTTAACACAAGTATAACCTGTTAAGTCTAATGTAATCAGTTTGGCAGATAATACTAGAATGACTTCTTTGAAAAAGAAGGTATGATGTTATAAACTTTGAGTGTTTCTCTGCAGGGGAATGCCTTACATTCCATCTCCTTCAAGAAGATTCACAGCCAAATAGCAGAACTGACCTTAATTCACTCACGTTGACAAATTGATCTTTCTTCAGCAAGTTCTTTATTCTACCCAGCCACCTACTCATCCCAAATCCAGCTGCTACCTGGAGGAATGACGCTATTTCATTTAGCTTCCATTTTTGGGTGGATAATTATTGAGAAAGTAAATAAACATACAGCAGCCAAACAACTATTCATATAAGAGGGTTTCTTTCCCCATTTCAAACAGAAAAGGCAATTCTCAAAGGAAAACTGTTTTCTTGCCACTCAAAGGATGGAGAGGTGCAATTTGATTTCTTGCACAAGCTGGCAGAAAGGTATAATTTGATTTCTTGAACAAACTGGCAGAAATATTATTCTTAAGTGTTTAGTGAATAGAAAACCAGAAAGGTTATCAGATAAACATATAAACTATGTTATCACTTCAAGCTGAAAATGTTTGACTGTAGGGGAAAAAAAGTAATTGCATCACAAACTTGTTTTTCATACACATCCTAGTTAGTGTTTTTCAACTGTCCTCTAACTTCAGAGCAGAAGTTAATGTAGGTGTTAACCATCCCTAATGGCTAGTTAGGGAATGCTGGGAGTTGACACCCACATATCTTAAAGCTGCTAAGGTTGTGAAACACTGGCCAATACAACATCCTCACCTTGGCTTCTCCTAAATGGGAGGGCACTTCCTTGATCATGGTGCCAGGAATTCTGGGAGATGCAGTTTTATCCCATTTTGAGAGAGCCGTGTTGCAAACAACTGCTAAAGATGAGTCCACTGGAGTTGAGTGGCTATAATAAATCAAACAAACCGATAAAAATATTCTCATCACAACCAGTTATCATAAGAATTGTAATTTCAGTGTAACTCCCAAGCTGTTGTTCTGGTTTTCTCTTTCCTCTCTGTTCTTTCCCTGTCAAGATTTTTAAAACTGTAAGCCTGAGGCAGGAATTGCCTCACTACCAATCTTTGGAAACTGTTTTGGGAACAATTTTGATTGAAATGCCTATATTCATAATAATATTAACAATGAAAATTCACCTTAAGAATCAAGTTCAAGAATCAGCTATAATGATCTGTTACAGCAAAACAGCAAAGAATAAGATGGCACTTTAAACATTAACACATTTGTTATGACTTGAACAGATGACAGCTCCATCATGAAACTGAAGGATTTCCATACCTGTTAGCTATACTTGCTGATGGTTGTTGAATTTATAAACCTATTACAATGAATAGTAGTAATAATCCTATATCTATTTACAGTTGCTGACCAGTCAGATTTAACATACACAAATAAAACAGGAGCATAATAGAAGAGTAAAATAAAAAATAAGTTAAATTGCTAACAGAGACAAGGAAAACTACATTAAACTGATAATATAGCAGGAAGAAAACACTTTGGGTTGTATGGGATTTTACCTCCTGGGCTTCGAATAAATATCTCACCTGTACATATTAGTACACATATATATTGCCACGTTGGGGTATGTTTGGAATTGGATAGCTGAGTATGGGATAGAGCACTCTTTCAAACTGGACAACTTTAAGATGCGTGGACTACAACTCCCAGAATTCCCCAGTCATCATGTATTGGTTTCCTGGAAGTGACCTGTCTCCGTTTAGAGCAGGGATGGGGAACTATGGCCCTTTTATGACCTGTGGCTCAGCATGGCTCAGGAATTCTGGGAGTTGAAGTCCACAAGTCATAAAGAGGTCATAGTTCTCCACCTCTGATTTCAACCTTGACAAGTTAAAAATAGATGGACTTCAACTCCCAAAACTATGCTGGCTGGAGAATTCTGGGAGTTGTAGTCCACTATTTTAAAATCGCCCAATTTGAAAAAAAGACTGGGCTACACTGTTATTTACTGAAAAACAGAAAATACAATTTCAGAAGTTCAATTGGTGTTTTTTTTTTTTCCCCAATCATCCAGATGCAATTGTTACAAATTTATCCTGGACCCCAGCAAATTTTACTTAGGTCTCTATGGTTGCTTTTTTTAAAGTACATTTTATTGATTTTTTTAAAATAACAATCTTTAGTGCTTAGTAAACAATATGAACTAAAGTGTAAATGCAAGACCAGACCATATTTAATAACCCTGACTTGTAATCTGTCTCTTTGAACAAACGAAAACAGTTAGGCTTTTGGAGGTTTTCAAATGACGTAAGTGCTATTCTGCCCCAATACCCAAGCTTTTCTATGCGCCAGCCAAAACTATGATAATTCATGATTATTTTCCTCTTAATTAGGTGCCAAAATCTTCGTGAAGGAACACCCTAGTGTACTGCTATCTGTTCATCAGTTGATAAAGTCATTTAAGGGAACATCTTATCAAGCCTATCAAGCTGCTCAGGAAATTATTTTTTTTTAAAAAAAATAATCTTCCAAAATCAGGGACATCCCACTCAACTTGGCAAACCTGCCAAGTGAGCCTGCAAATGTTAAAGGAAAACTAATTTTTGCCTCCTGTTTATACCTTCTTAGGAAACATCTGCTACTTCCCTGTTCTTGTTCTCTTCGTATTTATTTAGGCTGCTCAGAGCAAGTGGAAGGCTGAGACAAGTTCTTATTCTTTACAAACTGGCTAATTTCAGGTTTGGGTGAGGTCAGCAAGGCAAAGGAGAAGCCGACTGCAGTGCAGAAAAACGTCAACATCCCACATATTTTTACCCCCTCGGGAGAGCTGAACTCTTAACTATTTACACAGCTCAAACAGAGGTTATTTTTAATACTCCAGCAATGGAGCAAAGCCATCAGACATAGAGACATATACAAAAATATTGATTTTATTAAGTGATTAGTTTCAACAAAATAAACAACATGCCTTTTTTTAAATTAAAAAAAAGGAAAAGAAGAGAAGGAGAAAGATGAGGGAGATTAGGAGGCACTGAAGACAGTGACTCATCTCTTTTCCCTCTTTGAGCTGAACTGTTGCATTTTGCTCCATGTAGGTCTGGTCTTGAGGACAATTTGGAAACTGCAGACCATTTGACTACTACTATTGACTGCTATTAGGCCCATTTTAAGGCACTGTTGATTGCCTATAATATGCTATGTGTCCTCAGCACTTGTTACCTTTGGAACCATCTTACCCAAGCAGAATATGTCCACTCTACAGGGCCTAAAAGGGAAAAAAAATACTCCAGATGTCTACCCAGAAGAGATTAGGAAGGTTGCGCTTCAGAGAATGACATTTTCAGGAACATCCCATCCCTCTGAAACAGCTTGCTCCATAAAACCAGAGGTGCCCTTACTTTAATGTCTTTAATGGTTTCCAAACATTTCATTTCCAGGCTAGGTAACATCTTCAGCAGAGTATAGAGATCTAATGGTAGCAGCAATTGTTTCAATGGTATATAATTGTTTTATTTATGATTTGTTTTTTTAATTGTGATTTTATGTATATTTAGTTTCATATTTAATAACTCACTGGAGTTGCATTTGTATGTGGCATAAACATGAATGGATGGATGGATGGATGGATGGATGGATGGATGGATGGATGGATGGATGGATGGATGGATGGATGGATGGATGGATGGATGGATGGATGGATGGATGGACAGATAGATAAAAATTACTTTTGTTTTGGGACCTGCAATTTCCTGAATTCACAAGTAATCTCATCACATCTGAAACTATTGCTGGGTAACCCAGCCAAATGTCTTCACTTAACTATTCATAAACTGTGGAATGTATTCCCAAAGGAACCAGCCACTGTTTCTGCCTTCAGAAAGGAATCCAGACTTCCTTCTTTAGCCAAGGCTTTTGAGTTAGATTAATAATAGTTTAAAAAATTTCACTGGTTTTAACTTTCTCTTTCTTTCTTTCTTCCTTTCTTTCTTTCTTTCTTTCTTTCTTTCTTTCTTTCTTTCTTTCTTTCTTTCTTTCTTTCTTTCTTTCTCTTTCTTTCTTTCTTTCTTTCTCTCTTTCTTTCTTTTTTCTTTTTCTTTCTTTCTCTTTCTTTCCTTCTTTCTTTCTTTTTCCTTTCCTTTCCTTTCCTTTCCTTCTTCTTCCCTCCCTCCCTTCCAGATGCTTTAAATGCTCCTTGTGTAGAAAGGAAAGATATAAATGGAATTAATAAATAAGTACTGAGACACACATTTCCCTAAGTTCAAGGTGGCACCCTTGCACATAAAATTCTAATGTTAAGCTTTGTTTCCATTTATTTATGACATTTATTTCCTGTCTTTCCTCGAAGGACCTAAGGTCAGCATATATGTCCACATTCTCACACATATTTTTTACACATATAGCAAACCTATAAAAAGGTTGAGGGTGTGAGAAAGTGACAAGCCCAAGATCAACCAGTGAGATTTACAACTGAATGAAGATTAGAATCTGACTATCCCCTGTCTAAGAAAGTGAGTTGGTAGAATCAAATAAGGGGTCTTGGAGTATCTTTCAAAGTAATAAAATGATAGATGGACAGACAGAGGTTATGATAACAGTTTCCTTCTGGTATCTTCTTGCTATGCAGATGAGGTACTTACAGCCCTACCATAATGGAGAACTTGGGAAAGATGACTTAATGGATTTAAATATACATAAATTCAACAAGCTCTTTCCACGTTTAGATAACTATAGGCTTAGAAAGAGAAACACAGACACAGAAGAAATCTAGGAATGTCTGCTAGTCTGCCACAAATGGACAAGTACACCTACAACTATGGTTTAAGAATAAGTACAATTCAACTCTAGCATGAAGGCCCGGAATGAGAAAGCTCAACACAGTGGTGGGATTCAGCTGGTTCTCACCACTTCAGCAGAACCGGTAGCTAATATTTGGCCCAGGCCCAGAATGGACTTCCGGAAGCAGCATCCACACAGAGAACTGGTTGTTCATATATTTGAATCCCACCACTGGTTCAACATAATACTAAAAGTTGAAAATGCTTCCTGTAACTACATCTATTACTCAGCATGTAATCTATTACTCAGCATGTAATCTATTTACAGAGGATAAAGAGGTTTTAGGAAGCAAAAAAGTATTTGTTCATTAGTTGTGCAAGAGATGACCAACAGGTAGACATCAAAAGAACCAAAGCAGAGACTGCTTAAACAGACATCATAGCAACAGAGATGTCCATGTTCTTAATTTAGGACTGCCAATTTTGGTTGAGGATGTGGTTTCATTTTTAATAACTCTCCTGCTCTTCTTATCTTAACAATAGTTTGTTCTGCAGACATTCATAGAGTATATTTACCTTTTCAGTGAAGCTTATTATGGATGTCCCTACAAGCAGTTCAAGTTGTCACTGGATGCCAAAGTAGATACAAATGATCAATGAGAAGTATTATTAAAATACAAAAGATGGTATTTATAAGTATTCTCATATGAAGTTCTTCTCTGTGAATTGTAATAACCCACCAGACACATTTCATGGATCTTCTATAAGAACCAATGAAAGCTAAGCATTTCTTAGACCCAGACAGCTTCTCCAACCCAATGGTTCTAGATGTGTTGGATAACAAATCCCAAAAATCACAATCAGCTTTGCTACAAGTAGCCTTTCTCAACTTATGAACTTTCCAAGATAGGCTGGGCTAGAAAGTATTCAAACTGCAGCCTGATCAGATGTGGAGGGCGTCCTAGTGTAGAGCTACAATCATTTAACATAGAAAGTCAAAGTCAAAGAAGAATTTATTCAGTGCATTTTTTTTCTATTACTTGAGCAGCCTGTCCCTTTATGTAGTCCCAATTTCTTCAAAACCATATCAATCCTTCCTGGTTTTGATAAAAATATATGAATACCCTGATAATAAAAGTCAACATTATCCTAGGAAATATTCACATATTTCCACCAGACACATTTTCTAGAATTTGCTATCAATAGCTTGATATTGAGTGACAATCGTTATCTATGGCAAAAAGAGATTATGTCAGAATTATGACTGGCATGTGGTAACATCCTGATGAAAACTCCACCCTTATGCACTTCCATTCTGATATATGCTGCAAAGAATTGTGGGTTTCAGTGACACACACACTCATATACATTCTGACAGATGCCCCTTGCAACAACCGAAGTGACTTTTTACATATGAGTAGACATAATCATTCAAAAGCTGTTCATCAACAGAAGTCATTTTATATTTGTCATGAATGCCTCTAAATAAAGACCAGATCCTGTTATCCTTCTACACCTGTTTGTGGCTTTTCCAGAAAGCATTTTTAAAAAAGTATTGCTGCATTTTCTATTGGCTGTAAATAAAGGATGTAGCGGGGTTGGCTGAAAGGCTTTGCAGGAGCCTGCCCGAGGAGAGGGAAGCTTGGACAGCTGCTGCGGGTTTTGGGCATGGCGGGCGTGGATCCGGCAGAAGAAAAGAAAAAGGAGGAAAGAAAGGGGTGGGGGAGGTTGCTGTTGCTGTTGTTGGGGAGAGACCAGGTGAAGCCAAAGAGGGATTTGAGGTTTTTAGCTGATCCCTTTCTCAGAAGGAGAGGGAAGGAGAGAGTGAGAGAGTGAGAAGGTGGAATTTTATTGCTTCTTTCGCAGGGGGGGGGAATATCCTGAGCGGAAGCAAGAGAGACAGTGAGGAGAGAGAAAGTTGCTGGGATTGCTAAATTCAGATTTTAACAATAAAAGAAAGGGGGAGGGGGTTTGACATCGACGAGACCTGAGACTGCGAGAGATGACAGAAGAGAAGGAGAGGCTGGTCGCTATTGCTTTGGAGACCAGCGGCCATCCAAACTTTGACTACTGTTACCTGTGCAAGGTTTGACATTGTGGGGAGTGGTCCTCATGGGACAAACTGTTGCTGCAGAGCGCTGACTACCTTTGTTTGTGTTTCCATTGCTGCCTGGTTTTCCCCACCCACTTGTTTCCAAATGGTCGCTGTAAAATCATTGACTATTGCTGCTACGACTGCCTGGGGCTGTTAAACACTGCCATGCATTGACTATCGGGGCTAGGGGCTGGTCATCTTTGTTCCTGAAAGCCACCCCCCCAGATGACGAGAATCTGCCACCTCCTAACTTCGTGTGAGCTCCCGCTAGAAAAGACACTTTATTAACACCTTGAGAGGGTAGCTGCAAAACCTGATGGAGGGGAGTGGGTCTGGGAGGGCTTGGGCTTTGGCGGCCTCTGAGGGGGTAATGCTACAAGGACAAAGAGGAAGGCACAATCACTTAAACAGCATCACATCACATTGTGGGTGTAATAAGGTAATAAAGAAAACCATTTATTTCAGTGCCAGATAGAATGGTGTGTGTGTATTTGAAAGAATGAATACATATACAAACAAACAACTTTTCAGCATAAAGAGCATCAGTGAACTACCAATCTCCTTTTGAACATAGTATAGTGATTGTGACCAGGCTGAAAATCCAGAATGCCAACTTCAAGCCTTACCTCCTTATGAATTCTCTAACCCAGTGGTTCTCATTCTTTTCTTCACCATGGATGCCTTTTAAATATCTTTTGTGGCCACAAACCATGGCCATGGACCACCAAGACTTAACTCAAGATTTAAATGATAACATTTATTTAAGCCTTCATGGACCTTCTGTGGTGACATTGCAGCCCCCCAGGGATCCACAGACTACACTTTGAGAGCCTCTGCTCTAAGCCACTGTACTTCCCTTTCTCTGACAATCTCTCCATCTACCAAATGGGGGAAAAACAAATTAGATTGACCCAATGACCCATGATAGGATGCTTTTGAGAGTTACAACTAAAGATGATTTGAAGTGCTCCAGAAGTTCTGTATAAAAAAAAAACTTCTATTTTTATTCCCACATCAAGAATGAAATGTAACATTTATTCTTTACTGCAGCTCATTCATTGACTATGATTTACTTTAGTCCTGGTGTGGATGGACACTTTTTCCACCTGCTGAAGGAATCCTCAGAAGTGACACAAGACTCTGAGAAACAGGGAATGGGCAGGGTAATATTCTGGGGATGGTCCTGCATATACAGCTTTATCTTTTCAAGATTTTACGTAGTCCTATTCCTTTAGGATAATGTTTTTTTTTTAAAATTTAGCAACTTTAAGAGGGATGGACATCAACTCTCAGAATCCTGTAACTGGGAGATTCTGAGAGGTGAAGTCTCACATTTTAAAGATATCAAGGATGAGAAACACTGGATTAAGGGAAAGTCTCCCTCAAGCTAAGTTCAATGCCTGTGTTCACAGAGACACGCCTGTGCATTTTTCTGGCTATAATGTGGACATTGTTAGCCACTATCTTCTTCAGTCATGACTCCCTGACTTCTCATTTTAGGCCAGATGTATTCATCCTTGGCAACTTTAAGACTTGTGGACTTTAACTTCCAGAATTCCTCAGCCAACCTGGCTGGCTGTGTAATATTAGGAATTAAAATCACAAGCCTTAAAGTTGCCAAGGTTGGACACCTCTGTTTTAGGTCTAGAATTTTCTAGTGCTCTCTATCAAAAGACAAACCCAGTTTAACCCTGCTGGGTTTCAGCTAGGTGCTCCTATCTCCAGTGATAGAAACTGGCTAAATTAAATAACCAAATAATTGGCAGCCCAATGGACTTTCATGGAAGGCATCAGAGAGAGCAAAATAAACAGCAGTAACTCACCTCTCTTACAACTATCTCTGCCCCTTCATAGAGAGCATGAACCTGCTCACTTTTCTTTTCTTCCCTGTAAATTTCATTGGTGGCTTATTGGCTGCCACCAAAGTGTCATCTGCCCCCAAGATAAATAGAATAAATAAATATAACAAATAGACTCAGAATGGACATTTAAGGCTGCACAGCTATCTATCACTCTAGGCCACAGGCGTATTTTAACTTTGACCTGAAGTTTTGAAAGCTCTTTACCAGATGTTGAGCTTACAGTTTAACTCCAGACTTGACTAAACCTGTCTAACAGGTGAGCCCCACACAACACACATCCGGGAATGACATCACCCACTATAGTCTGTCTGTTCCCATTCATTGCCCTTATTACTCACTTCATGTTAATTTACTATATGACCTGGACAAAGAGAATTTCAGTTGACAAAGAGGCTGTTTTGTTGAGGAAGGGTAACCAAGCCCAAAGTGTCTCCTTGAATCTTATCTTACAGGAAATGCCTCATGGAGTAATAGAGGTAACAAGTGCACAAACCTTATACTAAAATTAATTATAAGTCCCATTTTGATTTTATAAAAGAAGCCAGACTTTTATCTCCTAATTTATTGGAAACCTCCAGTGTTCTTTGCCAGCTCAGTCAATGCCTTAAGTATTTACCCCTCCACTTGGCTATCTATAGCTCTTGTCATAGAAATAAGCCCCTGTGAAAAGCATCAGTGTCCTTTTCATGCTGATCTAGATCCTCCCTTTGTCCTATAATGCATTTTTGCCTGCACCAAGCAAGAGAAAGATGCTCAGACTTGCAATTGGTGGGCATTGTCCTTAGCAAACTAAAACTTCATCAAAATGACAAAATTGCATTGCAAAATCAGCATAGCTGTGCTGTTCATATTGTACTCGGATGAGACATCAGGATGTAGTACATGTTGTCCTCAACTTGCAACAGTTTGTTTAGTGACTGTTTAAAGTTACAACAGTGCTGAAAAAAGGTGACATGACATTTTTCACACCTACAACCATTACAGCATCCCCATGGTCTCGTGATCAAAATTCAGATGCTTGACAACTGACTCTTATTTATGATGGTTGCAGTGTCCTGGGACCACCTTTTGCAACCTTTTGACAAGCAAAGTCAGTGGGGAAGCCAGATTCACTTAATAACCGTGCTATGAACTTAACAACTGCAGTGATTCACTTAACAACAGTGGCAAGAAAGGTTGTAAAATGGGGCAAAATTCACTGAACAACTATCTCTCTTAGCAACAAGAATCTGGGGCTTAAGTGTAGTCATAAGTTGAGGACTACCCATATAAAAGGGTGGACTTTGTATTATGATGTCATAAAACCCATTCCATCATTTACATTTCTTTGTCCTCTGCTGCAGAGACCATTCTGCCCTGCAGGCTTCACAATACTCATTAAAAAAAATTCCAAAAATCAGGGGTGAAGAAGGGCAGACACATTGGTATCTGTCAAAGTATTCTCACAAACTACCCATGGATATTGCCTGCTTAAGTTGGTCTTGGGTGCAATGAAGTTGAGATCAAGCAAATTCAATATTCGTCTAGCAACTCAAGGGCTTAGGTTGAAATGTCTTGGGCCTGGCTTAGTGACGAAATTGATTTTCATATCCAGGCTTATCATTAAATATTTCCTTAATCCAGTTGCTCATTTTTACAATGTGTAAATATATATATATATGGAGGTGGGACTAACATGGAGTCAAGAGCAAGGAGATTTTTGTTACATCAAGAACTGCTATAGCTCGGAGGCAGAATATTTCCTTAACCAAAAGTTTTGCATTTTCCTATTGGTTGGCCAGAAGAAACATTGGTTGGTTATTGATATCCCTTCCCTGTTCTCAAGTACTTTTTCATTCCTTAAGACAGGAATGTCTTGAGGACATGACAGGAATGAAAAAGAATCCACAGCCCACTCAAAATGTTTTGAGGAATACGAGAAAAGAAGCAGCATCTATAGAAATGCCTCTACATTTCTTACCACAGGGAAAAGGACTTCACAATGTTTTGCAAATGAGATAGACAAATCTTAACTTGCTCACCTCTGAATAATATAATGATGATGAGATTACAGATGGAGCAACAGGTGTTTAGATTACATCTGATTTTAACAAATTGTTTAGTCACAAATGTGAACTCCTAGTGGGAGCAACTGATGCCCACAAAAATCTGTTCAGGATCATGCCTGGTTAGGACTTAGACAGAAAACCTTGCAGGAAATTTCAAGGTTCTTGATAACATTGAGAACCACGATGTAAAGAAGATGTTGAGACTCTAGAAAGAGTACAGAAAAGAGCAACAAAGATGATTAGAGGTCTGGAGGCTAAAACATATAAGGAACGGTTGCTGGAATTGGGTATGTTTAGTTTAACGAAGAGAAGGACGTGTGGGGACATGATAGCAGTGTTACAATATCTCAGGGGCTGCCACAAAGAAGAGGGAGTGAAGCTATTCTCCAAAGCGCCTGAAGGCAGGACAAGAAGCAACAGATGGAAACTAATCAAGGAGAGAAGCAACCTAGAACTAAAGAGAAACTTCCTGACAGTTAGAACAATTAACCAGTGGAACAACCTGCCTCCAGAAGCAGTGAATGCTCCAACACTGGAAGTTTTTAAGAAGAGACTGGACAGCCATTTGTCTGAAATGGTATAGGGTTTCCTGCCTGAGCAGGGGGTTGGACTAGATGAACTCCAAGGTCCCTTCCAACTTTATTATTATTAATAATAACTAATAATAATAATAATAATAATAATAATAATAATAATAATAATAATAATAATAATAATAATAATAATAATAATAATAATAATAATAATAATAATAATAATAATAATAATAATAATAATAATAATATGTCAAAAAGAAACAAAGAAGGCAAAGTGAACCTCTTTCACCATTGCTGGTAACAAAACAACATGGAGGTGTCCACAGAAACACCAAAAGTTGAGAAGTTGTTGTTTACTTAGACACAGAAAAGAATAGCACAAAACAGGCCAAATTTTATTATAGTCACACAGAGAGAGAGAAAAGAGAGAAAATATGCATGTACACACAGATCACTGTTTTTTCAATCTTGGCAACTTTAAGATGCATGAACTGCAGTTCCCAGAATTCCCCAACCAGAATGCAGAGTTGGGAATTGTGAGAGTTCAAGTCCACATATCTTATGATTGCCAGTGCTGAAAAACAGTGGCATAGCTAAATAATACCTACATTTAAAACTGAACAAAAGTTATAGATACAGAATCTATGATACCATAAAGAAAAGGCTGATAGAATTGCCTAGCTCAATAACTAAACTATAGGATGGTTCTGAATTATATATTTCACTTCTTTGAATGCATTTTCTTTTTGCCTTATTTCAAGTAGATCAGATATTTAACAAAGGGCAGAACGTTGCCTTCATTTCATTGTTTTTACTGCTTCGGTTCTTGAGGTGCAATCCTTATTTTCAGCTGAGCTTTTCGAGGCCTTTGCCAAAGACATGAAGTGGTTTGGGGAACGGGGTGGAGAGGAAAACAGCTCCAGATTTCTCATGATGTTATTACGCATCTTGTGATTTATTTTTGAGTTGTAAGATAAAACCATCAAAATCATGAGATGCATTGGGAAGAATCACAAGATTATTATTTTTTTTGCATCTGGGGTGGGTTATTTGTCTGTATGGGTTTATGTGTGACAATTGACAAATCCATTATACAAGACGATCACAAATCCATTAACCACCTATTTTGCTGACCAAATATGATCAAATCTGACCAAGGTTTCTCAACTTGCTCCCTTCCAGATGTATAAGCATTGCAATTCCCAGAATCCCCTGCTTAGCATGAACATATACTACTGCTTCTGAAGTGGCCATGAATAAATCATGATTACTGATCTGTCATGTAAAAAGTTTCCCATACTTAGGAAATTCCAACTGTGTAGTTTTCAACTCCCAGAATTCCCCAACCAGCAAGACCGGTGATGAAATTCCAGTAATTGACATACACACATCTGGAATTTGCTGGGAGGAATGTCAGCCCTCCTCCAGATGTGTTATAACGCTCATCTTTCACATCTAAAGAACTTATAAGAATCTTGGAAAGATGCCAGGTGGAGAAAAGATAACAATTTATGGTTGCATTAATTAATTTAATGCACACTGGAGGCTTATGCCATGGATCTGCTAGTCCAGGATACACAAGAATGTCCTCAGCATATGGTCAAATAAATTAAAGTGATTGGAGCTTCATTCATAGTATCATGGCCATCACCTTGACTTATTTGACCATAAACTGTGGATACAACCGGGGTACCAAACCCACTCCTTGCTAGATAATTTACACTTCAACTCCTAACAATTCCCAAAGATAAGGAGGGGTGGGAACTGCAGTTCAAAACACACCTGGCCTATACTGGTTGCCAACCTCTGCCCGAGGGTAGTTTCTATCTCCGCAGAGGTTGGCAACTTATGTACTATCTAGTAGATGCCTTTATAGATAGAGAAACTGCAAACACATCAAAGCTTCATAATGCCAACAGAAAAGTAAGGCAATTCCTGGATGGCTATTGCTTGCAAGAAGTCCCACCCACAAAGCCAGGCTCTGGACTGGAGGATATAGAAGAGTATTTTCCAGATGAATAAGACACCTGAAACTCTTTACAATAAGAGTCAAAGAGTTGTTGTGCAGGCTTTTATTACAGGGTGTCTGTTGTCATAATTTGGCAACCTTTTCCAAGAATGCATTCCAAATATGACGTAAATCCATGTGGTGAATTATATAAGGAGAATCCCCAGACATTGATGGTGGTTACTCAGCAGCTGTTGGTGCAATTTTACTGTTGCAAGATTTGACTCCTGTGCCATGTCCCAACATACACTAAGATCAGGGGTCTTCCTCCTTGCGTTATATATTCAAGATGGACAGTATTTAATATTTATTTGCTATATATATGTAGGGATGTGGGTCTATATATATGTTGTACATAGTATGTTTAGGTGTGTGTCATGTATGTGTTTCACTTTGAGAGCGGGCAACTAAATTTCATTTTTTATGTGTGCCATTGTGCCCACAATATAAAAATGACAATAAAGGTTATCTTATCTTATCTTATCTAAACTTGGCCCTTTTATGACTTGTGGACTTCAACTCCCAGAATTCCTCAGCCAGGCAATCTGTCTGAGGAATTCTGGGAGTTGAAGTCCACAAGTCATAAAAGGGCCAGGTTTGAAGACCCCTGACTAAGATAGTTCCCTTGCCATTTTCTCCTTCCCTGAATGTGCTTTCCTGAATCAGGTAACTGAGCACATGTCAATTCCAGCCATTTTTCTGTGTCTCCCCAGCCAGTTGCCCTTTATAAGCTTCCAGAGCAAGTGGATATGTTCTTCCCTGCTCTCTTTGAAAATATGTCAAATTGTACCATGTAAAGGAGGAAACATGACATCACTGGACATTATTTTAGGAGCGGCCCATATATAGCCCTGTTTCAGATGTCTCCTTTTTGTAATCCATTCAGACTGCCTCCAGGCGTATTGTCCTCCTTGCTTCACTTCACTCCTGTAGCTGAGTTCAAGATGTAAATTATGAATCACCTGGTGAGAATTCACAGAAAGAGGAGGAGGAGAGAGAGTAATATCTGAAATACATCTAATTTCCGGGTAGAAACCTATATTTTCTAAAGGGAATCACATGTCCTTAATTTCTCTCTTCCAGACACAATCTGCAAGCTCCCTCTTCCACGTGCTTTGTTTGGGTTAATCTTCATTGAGGCATCCCTGTATGTGTACTTAATGCTCTCCTTGTCTTTGAAGAACAGCTGATTCATTGTTCCATCATCATCACCACCCTGCCCCACCACATGACTTCTGTTAGCATTTTAATTCCCGCAACTAGCTGAAAGTTGGCAAAATTAAGAGAGAAACAGAAAGAGAAAAGTGAAAGGCAAGGAGGCAAAAGAAGAAAAGAAAAGAATAAAGCTCTCCCTGTTCCACAAGCTACAACAAAGAATTTCCCACTCCTGTCATTTACTTTCAGTTTTCCAAGCCTTTGAATACCCTGGAGAAAAACACATCCATTTCTTTTAAAATGAAAAGTAATAGCTTTGTCATGACATCAGCTTCCCATTTGCTATAACTAAGTACTCACCAGTTC
The DNA here is from genome assembly GCA_023970755.1 of Azemiops feae. Lineage (NCBI taxonomy): Eukaryota > Metazoa > Chordata > Lepidosauria > Squamata > Viperidae > Azemiops > Azemiops feae. The sequence goes on from JALGBA010001813.1 coordinate 122,204, forward strand.
CCTGAACTGAAATCTTGAACGTTAAAGGTCTTGCACAGCAGTTTCATTTCTGACTCAAAGGATGTAGAAAGAAAAAGGGAGGAATGGAGAAATGGAACCAGACCATTCAAGGTATAAGGAATCTGGCTTGGTATATCTTCAAGCTTTGGTTTAACAGAAGACAAATATTCCCACTCAGTCTTTGAATGATAGCCAAAGGACTATATGCCCAAACTTAACAAGGACAGAGTTAAGGCTGCAGCCAAGACAAAGTTAAATTTAAATCAGATTAATTAATATTACAAGTATAGGGATAGATATCATTTTCCTCTCTATCCTTTTGTACATTGCAATTGCATTTGTCTGAAATGGTATAGGGTTTCCTGCCTGAGCAGGGGGTTGGACTAGATGACCTCCAAGGTCCCTTCCAACTTTATTATTATTATTATTATTAATAGTACATACTGTATATCAACTTTGGGGGGGGGGGGGTTCTGAGGATTATATCCCAACTTGGAAAAGATGGTCATATACTGTAAGTGGTTCCTAGCATTTATTCTGCCTGCAACAATTTTACAACAGTTTGTCATGCTGTTTGAACTTTGAAAAAGCAGATTTTTTACAATCTGTGATTTGCCTATAAGCAGGAAAAATAGTTTAAGCGTGGCCCTCATTTCGAGTTCCAGGGGAACTCTGACATGCTAAGATTACACTAAGCAAATATTAGATGACAGGTAATCCTTGATTTACAACCACAGTAAGGACCAGAACTTTCATTATTAAGTGCTGTAGTCATTAAGTGAGGCATCCCATGATCAACCTGATTAATGATTTAATTTTTTTTGCTGTGATCATTAAGCAAGACATCACGTGACTATGACTTGGGACCTTCCCTTCTGGCTTCCCGATTGACTTTGCTTGTTGGAAATAGTCTGAGAAGGTTGCAAATGATGATCACGTGACCATGTCATAAATATGTGATGGTTGCCAAGTGCCCAGATCACGATCATGTAACTGTGGGGATGTTGTGATCATTGTAAGTATGAGGGCCAGTTGTAAGTCATTTTTTTCAGCAGTGTCATAGCTTCAAACAATTGCTAAATGAATGGTTGTAATGGTTGAGGACTATGTGTACTTTGAATGAAGAAAGAAAGAAAGAAAGAAAGAAAGAAAGAAAGAAAGAAAGAAAGAAAGAAAGAAAGAAAGAAAGAAAGAAAGAAAGAGAGAGAGAGAAAGAAAGAAAGAAAGAAAGAAAGAAAGAAAGAAAGAAAGAAAGAAAGAAAGAAAGAAAGAAAGAAAGAAAGAAAGAAAGAAAGAAAGAAAGAAAGAAAGAAAGAAAGAAAGAAAGAGGGACAGGAATGAAAAGTGTTGACCAACTTTTTTTAAAATAACATTTTATTAAGTTGTACAGTAAAATACAAACTACAAAGCAATGGGGAGGAGAAAGGGAGAAGAAAGGGAGGAAAAAGGGGGAAAAAAGAGATTGACTTCTGATTTCCCCTGCTGCAGTAGAATAGAGCAGTGGTGGCGAACGCATGCCAGAAGTGGCACTCAGAGCCCTCTCTGTGGGCACAAGCACCGTTGCCCCAGCAGAGTTTGCCAGAGTAGCGAGCACGTGGTGTTTGGAAGCGACAGGGCAGGAAGTGAGCGAGCAAGCGGCGTTGGCCCCCCAGGGATGCCCTGGAAATGGCGAGGGACTGGCCCCGGCCATGCTCACCCAGTCTGCCATGACCACTGCAGACACACCCACCCAGTGGGCCACACACCCCCACCCCCCCTGAGGGCACCACAGTGCTGATGCAGCCCTGGCACTTTGCGATAAATAAGTGGGTTTTGGGTTGCAGTTTGGGCACTCGGTCTCTAAAAGGTTCGCCATCACTGGAATAGAGTATTAACGTTGAGCCTCAACTTTTTACTTTTTTCACAGTAGTAAAAACTAGCCATTTCTGTAACAACAAATCAATCTAATCAGTGAAACTCAGAATCAAAGTTTCATTGTTTTCCACCAGAAGCGGTCTCCATATAGAAATGGAGAAAAGAGTTGACCAACTTAACCCTTCGTACTTAACCACAGTTTATTTTTTACTTTTACACACTGACTGAATTCAAACAGGGGTTAGGCCTTTCTGTGCTATGTCAACTCAGCCAATTATTTACGCAACAAATTGTGATTAAGCAAACTGTAGCTTAGCAAAAACATGTCACAACCAATTCTTAATTCATGCCAATTGCAATCATTTCTTATCCACAAATTGTGGTGAATGCTTTTCTTGATTTAAAAACTGTTAACACCCATCCACCCCATGAAAGACATCTTGTGACACCTAAAAGACCTGCCAGCTGATGCTCTTTCCAAAATTCTAAGCCAGCATAGATTATGGGCCCTGCATTTGGGGGAAATCTGGATATGGTACATCCAGACAGTATCAGATTGTGGAAAGAAATTCTCATCAAAGAATTGGAGTAAAGAAAATTAATGGTGGGAAAATCCCATGTGCACCTATTCTGCTCATGGACATTGGCAGAAGAGGACAGGAGATCAATGACGCTATTCAATTCATTTGCATGTTGGCATCGCAATGCATGCGATCACATCACAAAGCATGTGCTGATGTCATCACAGTGCATGAGATAATATTGCATGTTCTGATGGACACTTCTGACAAAATGTAAGTAATATCTGGTTCATTTATATCAGAGAAATTGAATACTTCTTGATTTCTCTTCATCCAGGCCGCTCCTCTTAAGTTGATCCACTTTTGTACCTCTTTAGATTACCTTGCTTATTGCAAGTGAATTTTATAAAAGGTCACGGCTTTCTTTATTGGAGCCGTTTCCTGCCCTAGAACTGACAGATTCACTTGAATGTATTCCCCAAAGGATGGCAGACTAAGATCCCCATTCAAGTGATATGTGACCTTTGAAAAATGAAGGCCTCCCTCCCTTCTAATACTCAATTGAAACTTAAGATATAACTATATTTCCAGGTGGACCAGCGGCAATGGAGGCATGGGAGAAGGAAAACGAACACCGTTAAAGATAATGAATTACTGTGCTGCTGCAGAATGCTCCAGGTATGTGGCAGACAGTATAACCCCACCGGCAAATAAATGTACCTCTTGACAGCAAGAGTTGCCCCCCCTTTTTTTTTTCGCTTTCCTTCTGATGTGAAATAATGCTTGGTTAGCAAATACAAGTTCTTTGCATTTAAACAGCCTGGAAAACTACCTATGCACGTTTATGGCCAACATTTGTTTTTCTTTAGCATGACGAGAGCTAAATAACCAGCAGTGTTTTTCCATCCACTGCCAGGAATAATGGAAGAATACACAAAGGTTTCTACACAGCAGTGGATTTTTAAAGCTGGATCTCCACAGCTGCTTAAAAAGCAAGCAAGCATTGACCCCTTTTAATGACTGAAAGCCCTTCCCCCATGTGACCATATATTTGACTCTTCTGGGCTAATTGGTGGCTTTAATCCAGAATTCCCAAACTATCATAAATTCCAACCATAGCAGCATGGCTGGGTAGAAAGCCCAGCTCATCCTACATGGTGTGCTCAAACAAATATGATATTCAGAGAGGCCCTCCACTGTTTGTGGAAGAGAAACAATAGGACAGGTGAGAGACCCCATAAATTTCAAGGGCAGAAGAATTAAGACAATGCTCAACTTTGAGAATGAGGCCAATCAAAGAAAGGATAGACCAGAGAGGAATTTTATCTCAAGAGCCCTGTATGCTTAGCCAGCAAAGGATCCCAATCAATTCCCTTTTTTTTATTTAGAAATATTAAGGAGCAAGTGATAGAAAAAACTCAGAGAACAATCACAAAGGAGGGATGGAGGAGAAGATCACAGGAAGGAAGGAAGGAAGGAAGGAAGGGAGGGAGGGAGGGAGGGAGGGAGGGAGGGAGGAAGGGAGAGAAGGAGAGAAGGAGGGAGGGAGGGAAGGCAAATGTATAAAACTAAATCTAAATGATGATTTCCAAAAGTGAATAAATGTAAGATATGACACTAAGACCAGAATGGCTTCAGAAACATATCAAAGTCAAAATGGTGGCACTAGCTGGATGATCAAAGCTCCAAGGCTTTATTTATGTGCATCATACATCTGACATACATCAACCAAGAGCTGAGCTTTGATCATCTGGGTATGGCTATGCCCATTACTCCACAGAGACCCCCAACTGCCATCATTTTAGACAGATAGATAGATGTACCTATTAAATAATAAATTCCTTTCTAAACTTCATGTTGGCTGGTGTACTTTGTGTTGATCTACCAGCAGTGGCTGTTATAATACTCCAGTGATGTTGGGCAGGCATGTACACAAGTAGTCTTCAACATACAACCACAACTGAGACCAGAATTTCTGTTGTTAAGCTAGGCAGTTGTTAAGTGAGTAGCACCCAAATTTATAAATTTGGTTGTTAAAACAAATTGCATTTGTTAATACAGTTTTTAAGCAAATCTGTCTTCCCCCATTGACTTTGCTCGTCAGAAGCCAGCTAGGAAGATTGCAAATGGAAATTACATGAACCCGGGACACTGCAACCATCATAAATACATGCCAATTGCCAAACGCCCAAAGTTTGATCATATGACTATGGGGGTGCTTTGAAAGTTATAAGTGAGAGTACTGGTTGTACGTCACTTTTTTCCCAATGCTGTTGAAACTTTGAATGGTCACTAAATGGTTGTAATTCAAGGACCACCTGTATATTTACATAAATGTATAGTTAACTGGTGATAAATAAAAAAAAACAAAATAGGTCCAATAATTTGATTGCCTGCATGTTTGTGTTAACCCAGCTTTAAAGAAAGACTAGCTATACTGTTGTTTCTTCTTCTTTTTAACATTTTAACATGGATTACATAACGGGTGGAGGAAGTCTGGGAGTTGAAGTCCATACATCTTAAAAGTTGCTGAGATTGAGAAACAGTGATGTAGCAGATGATCTTTTACAAATCAAGGTTCATTCAGGGACTTCTGTGGTGACTGTTACTTGAGCATCTTCACACCCCTGGCCATAATGTGCTACCCCATAAGTGCCAGTTCCTTTATCCCAGTTCCTCTCTTTTTTCACAAAAGTTATACAGTATGTTAATGATAATCCAATGGCAATCTTCACTTTTAACCAAATAATTGTGGGCTTTCTGATGAAATTGCATTATGCCTTCCATGAGGAAACTCAGGATGAGAATGAAGGGAGAGAAAAACCTACCATTCTCACTTCTCACGATCATAAGAGTTGTTTTAGACATTTTATTTAACACCACCTGTCAAAATCTGAAGGGCGATGAAAAAGATTATTCTGAGTTTTCCTTCATATAATCTAAGGGGGATTAGAGGAGAAGAAGCAGAATGGAACAAGAATTTTTTGAAACAGCATAAAACAAGGTGTTCAAAGCTAAGTAGGTAAAAAAAAAAAAGGTCATCCCCACCTGTTCAATTAAAACCCTAAGAGAAGTAAGGGGTTTTATGAATCAGACTAAATCCAATTTCCTAGAAAATTCCCAAGGAAAGCATAAAGTTAGTAGTACTCCTCTTTCACTTTTTGTTCCTTCCTGTTATTCAAAGATAGACTGCCTTGGGATCTGGAGACTTCAAATAGTTATCATACCCAACAACAGCTAATTGTTTCTAACTACAGATAGTCCTTTACTTACAGCCACAATTGAGCCCAAAATTTCTCTTGCTAAGTGAGACAGTTGTTAAATGGATTTTACCCTAATTTGTGGTCTTTCTTACCAAAGTTGTTAAGTGAATCATGGCAGTTGTTAAGTTAGTTATACAGTTGTTAAGTGAATCTGGCTTCCCCATGACTTAGCTCATCAGAAGGTCACGAAAGGTGCTCACATGCAGTAATGAGATACTGCAACTGTCATAAATACGAGCCAGTTGCCAAATATCTGAATTTTGATCACATGTCCATGGGGATGCTGTAACGGCTGTGAGAAAAATAACACTGGTTTGCAGAGTCAGCCTATTGCCTCCCCAACAATCTGGGTCCTTGTTTTACCAACCTTGGAAGGATGGAAGGCTGAGTCAACCTTGAGCCAGTCGGCATTGAACTGCAGTCGGCCGAATTAGCCAGCAATACTGGATTCTAACCACTGTGTCACCACGGCTCAGTCATGGTCATAAGTCACTTTTTCAGTGTCGCTTCAGTAACTTCAGATCTTCATTAAATGAACTGTTGTAACCTGAGGACTACCTGTGCTAAATCCCTTTAGGCATATGGCTCTGTGGTCGCTGGATGGCTCTTGGATCACATTCAACCACCCCAGGCTGACGTAGGGAAGGCTGTTGTTTTGCATGGTTTTTTTTTTCCCTTCTAGATGACAGTCTTGTTTTTGTGATAGGAAATGACTCAGCCTTGGCAACAAGAAAGCAAATACAGCAACATTGGTGGTCATCCCTTCCTCCACTTCCCCTCCCCCCATCAGTACTGTAATGCAGAAACAAACAGCAGCAACTTTTCTTCAAGAACTATGAACTTATGATTGATGGTTTTGATGATTAGAGAGGCACGTTGTAAGCACACAGTACGAGGTAAACCTCGTAATTGTACTTGTGAATTATAAATAAAATTGAAAGCTACTTCTCTTATCTTTTTTCTTTTCTTTCTCATACTTTTTACTTTTTCGTTGATCCTTATGTTGATCTTTTCTTTTCTTAATATATATTAGCTTGTAATTTTTTTATTTTCTTTATTTTTTTTACTAAAATTATATACACACACACACAAAAACACATAATATATAATATATACTCATATATCCTGTACATACATATGTATGGTGTTGCCAATATCTATTCTGCCCCAGCATTGGGCACCTGAAATAGCATGTTAGCCATTTTCTGAATATCCAGCTGCAGGTGTGGGAATGTTTTGTGCCTGTGACCTGTCAGATAGACATAGCTCTATCTGAAAATGAGTGGTCTAGTAGTCTTCTGAAAAGCTTCCCACTTAGACTTGGGCAGCTTCTGGACAGCACTTTGACAATAACACTTCCTCCACCAAAGATTAAGATTTACAATTAGGTGACCTCAGCATGCTCTTGATTTCCACCCTCCAAGACACCTTCCACTCAATCACCTCTCTACCTGTAAGGGAATGTGGGAAGGGCCCTGGAAGAATGGGTGAAGAGATGTTGCCAAAGGAATCATCAGATTAGAGACAGCATAGCTGGATAGTTGCAGGACAAGAGACTCGGAGAATTCTCTCTAGTTTCTTGGACCGTAAAAGAGATGGTATAAGGGAGACAAGTATTTTCAGACTTGCAAGATTCTGTCTATGTAATCTTATATTAAAGCAGAATCTGCTCATTTGTGATTCCTGCTGGTTTACCCAGTGAGACCAGTTTCAGTCTTGCAAGTCTCTTACCTGACTTCTCTATTCACAGCATGTCTTCTTCCAAGCTCCCAAGGTCTTTCACACATCCCATTTCAGCACCCAATGATCTCCTTGTTTTGTCTCCACTCTCACCAATAATAAGAAAAGCCCCCATGCTGCACCCCATTGTCCAAGATCAACAACTTAGAGAAGAATTTTGAAAGGCCACTGTGCTTGACTAAACTAGCAAGTTTGCCAATATACTAAACAACAACATGGTTTTACAAACCAGAATACTAATCAAATAATAGCTTAGTGGCAGTGTTTCTCCACCTTGACAATTTTTAAGCATGGACTCCCAGAATTCCTTAGCCACTCATAACACTGGCTTAGCAAATGAACCTGGTTAGAGAATAAGGTCAAAGAAAAGTGGGACTGTGTGGATGTAACAGAATAGATAGGAGTAAATTAAATTCAAGACTCGGGGTCAGAATCCTACCACCAATAGCCCTCTCTTAATCTCACTTAACTTATTTAGGTGGAGAGGTGGAAAAGAAAGTAACTTGATTCTTGTCAGACAAGGTAATGGTAAAGGGACAGATGCTCAATTGGTGAGGGGGGGGGAAGATAAAGCTGAATGTCCAGGTATGATACAGAAAGAAAGCACGCAACTCGGGATATTTAATTGGGTAGTTCTTTAGGAGCAACTGGATGCTTTGCAAAAATAACAGAAATTGGATGAAAGTCAAATAAAAAGTTACTGAGATTCATTTCAGGATTCTAAAATAAGTTAAAATAATTTACCAAACATTCATAACAGTAATCATAACTCTAGGTAAAATCAGTTCTAGATTTATTTGATGAGATAGTCAATGCATAAAGAAATCTAATGTATTTTATTTGAAGAGAGAGAGAGAGAGAGAGGGAGAGAGAGAGAGAGAGAGAGAGAGAGAGAGAGAGAGAGAGAGACTACATTTCTTTAAGAATAGATTTAAGAGGTAAATATCTAGGTTTCAATCCAAGTCTAATAGTAGGCTAATAGTCAGACTCAGACCTAATAACTGAAAGGCCCGAGGAGAGCTGCACATGGGCTTGGTTTACACATAGGAATGTGGCTTGTTTCTGCATTGTATCATATGCCTAAACTCCTGCTTTAGAATATATCCAATTACACATACAGCAAAATTTATAGATATGACAGTATACATAAGCCAAAGTCTCCTTATCTTGGTTATGCACAAATATGGTTTCCTTTGCAAGTAGCAAGATCAGACACTTTTAGAGGTAGCCCATGTAGTCCAGGTAGTCCAGATTTATGACCATTTTTCAGTTACGACCTTTGCAGAATCCCCATGATCAAAATTCAGATGCTTGGCAACTAGTTCATATTTATGACCGTTGCTGTGTGCCAAGATTCACTTAACAATCGTTTTACTAACTTATCAACTGCAGTGATTCACTTAACAACTGAGGCACGAAAGATCGCAAAATGGGGCAAAACTCATTTAATAAATGCCTCACTTAACAACAGAAAATTTGGGCTCAGTTGTGTCATAAGTCGAGGACCCCCCCCCCCATATTTTGCCTTATTGTGCAGGAATAACAAAAACCTGCTCATTTATTGATTTTTAGTCCATTCTTCCTTCCCAAAGTCTCTTTCCTTTTATTAGTACAACAATCCTGAAGGGCAGAAACGGCTCAACTCTGTTGACTGTCTCAAGATGAGCTTCTGTGGTCTGAATTACATGCCGAAAACTAACACCATGCTGCCTTTGATAGTCAATGACTGGCAATCAATCTTCCTTCTTTGGTTTAATCTATTTAAAACTGGAGCCCACTCTAACTGAACTCTTTGAGAATAAGTCCCCTGCAGACAGAAAATCTGCCAAATCAGGAGGCTTGATCTAAAAATGTATCTCAAAAAAATGAATAAAGGTCAAAAACTTGTGCTAATAGAATTATACAGCCATATATAATCTGTAAAAGGAAATTGGATGAATTTCAATCTAGCGGTGTTACAACCAAGATGAACTGGAAAAGTCTATAAAACCTTAGAGCTAGGGGCTGGTTGTTGTTTTTTTCCATATTTTTATCTTTGTGTATTTTTGGTTTTGACCTTGAGTAACTGCTAGGGCTTTGCAGCATGAAAATATTGTGGTATTTTACCCCTTTCCTTTTTATTATTATTATTATTAAAGTCAAGGCCAGCCATACTCCTTTGTCTTTTTGCATTGATACAAATTTACATAACTGATATTTCAAAATCTGCAAATTGTACATAAGACTTTAAAAAAAACAAAAAACCCGAATCTCCCCTTGTGATTGTTCATATCACCCACAACTTGTGGCTTATGCCACGTGCTCCCACTATGAACCTAAATGACGAGAACAGATATAATCTTTCAAGCTTCTCCAATTCTATATTTATCAGTGCATTAGCACTAAGATATGGTAGCCCTTGACTCTGTTAAAAGCAAACCAAATTCATCATCATAGGTCCAAAGAAAAGCAATTTACTTGGCAAAAATAAAAGGAAAGGGCAGTGTTAGCTTAGAAAAGACAATAAAAGGTGTTTACTATAACTGCTAACATGTTTTTTTATCCACAAGGCAAAAGTGGGGCTTCAATTGTGTGTGTCTGTCATCTTCACTTTTTTTGCCCTCCTCTGTACAAGCACCTCAAAACAGAATTTTGGATAGTTGTGTAGATTTTGAAACCACTGCAGGCATGTTGTGTGATTCTGAGTGAGGTGGATTTTTGTGTTTGTTTAACTCTTCACTGATTTGGAACTGTCTGCATATTTGGCAGTTTTATTTCAGGCTGAAACAAAAATTGAAACAAAATGGAATAAGACTTTGAAGTTTTATTATAAGAGCCTTGTATTTGTATTATGAATTACTCATCATCATCTTAAAAGAATATGACTGAAATGGATGTGATATTCACAAACAGCTGACAAAGTCTGGGTGTGTGTGTGTTTGTGTATATTTATATATCCAAGGCATGGCAGAAAATATTTAACATCTGATTTTCTGTCTTGTCATCCTATACTAACAATCCGGTTGCTAAGTCTGGACTTGCTATGTCATTTAGAATATCAGTGTCACTGAATGATTACAGCTTTATCCTAAGCTTCAATGGATGAGTGAAGATTCATAAGAAACTAAATACAGACTTATTAATACCAGCTTGAAATTGTAGTCAAATTGTTTCTTTGACTGATTGCTTTGGAGCATTAAATACTAAAAAAAAAAAAAAATCCTTGATGTGTGACATATATGTAGAAATCTGGGCATTCCCACTGAGATCTTAGAAAAAGCAATATAGAATCTGGATCATTTCCTAGCTGTGATAAAATACTAAACTGGTGCCATCTTTGACATAATTAATGCAGAGAAATAGTCCTTTCTCAGCTAGGAAATGAAGCACAGATTAATCTGCTTGGTTGAAGGTTAGTGTAAAAAATTTGAAAGGGTGTGGAGAAAAAAAGTGCACGTCAATTCTAGCTATTACCAGAAGAAGAGACAAGTAGAAAATTATCTTTTCTTCTCAAAAGAAAGTAGATTCCAGTCACTGAAAAATACAATGCATAGAAGAGACATAAGAAACCTGAATCTCATTTTTTATAAATATGGCTGAGTCTGAAATTATTTTGTGAACTTCCATGACTTTTATAATAAAGTCTGTATTGTTGGATTCTGGTGTGCCTGTTTACCCTGCCAGGGGGCAGTCAGGCAGGGGAAAAAAATCATGCCCTGAGATCCTGCTCGAAGTAAGAAGATGAGGGACAAAGGGAGAAACACAAGAACCAGCATCTTGCCTTTACAGAGTTGAAATTGGAGAAGATCTGTAAAAACATGCTTTACTTACAAAAGGATTCATGCTATTGACATCTGCAAGTAGAACTGGAAAGTCTGTTGTTTCCAGTCAAGGTAATAATACTGGGTAAACTATTATGTCCTATAACTGCCTGGATGGAAACTAGAAGTGTCCTCAACTACCTGTAGCTTGGCTGGCTGAGGAATTCTGGGAGTTAAAATCCATACAACTTAAAAGTGGCCAAGTTTGAGAAGCACTGGCCTAAAGGATAATGAAGAATGTCCTCTCTCTAACTTCCACAACTGAAAACGAGAGTGGGCCCTTTTTTCATAGCAAACTTTCATGGAAGAAGCCCATGGTTCCGAAGAATGTTTGAGGTCCTTTCTTTTCAGAGTAAACCTCTCCCCACCCTTAAATTCCAGCCTCTTGACCAGGGACTTAAAATATAAGTGTGCAGATGGACTGTTTTAGTTCATCTAAATGATTTTATTTTATTTTTTGGAGGGCTGGATGAGCAGAGCCATCTGTCTATAACTGCAAAGATGTATTTTTTAGAGTGCTGACTTGCCCGGACAACCCCATTAAGACCTGGTAGATATTTACAGCTTGTTTTCAAAGATAGATTCTAACTAAAAGGAACTATCTAATTATCATATGATTCTAATGAAATTCTGTTGACTGTTTTTTCACTTATCTTAGAACTGAAGCAACTGCTGACAAAGCAACTGCTGAGGGAGAAGTCCTCTCCTCATAGCTAGGGGGAAAAAAAATCTAGCACAGCAATAATTGTCTTATTAAGTTGAAAAGATGACTTGAAAAAAATCTCTAAAACTATTGCAGCAGGAAACATTTGCACTTAAGCCATTCTCTTGGGAATAAGATACTGCTTTGCAGCTTCATTTTAATCTATCTGTAAAGTTTTTGGTGTGTCCATAAGTCTAGGGAGTTCAAGGAAGTCAATCTGGAGGCATAACCAGATAATCATCACTTGTATATATGTACCACAATATGGTTATGGTAGCCATTTTGACTTTTTTGACCTCACTCCTTCTTGACATTTCTGGGTTTAGGGGTTGAAGTGGATAGATAGGACTTGTCCAGAGATAAGGGGGTACAGTCATGACATGAGTTTTTGCTGTTCACATGATGTCTTAGGCAGGTTATGGCTAAAATAACCAAATGTGGGTGATTATTTCTGTTTCCCTTTTAAAAAACAGTAGCAGACCTATTCTCCATGTTCAATATGGGCCATGAAATCAGTAGATAATTGACTGTCAGTTTTACAAGAACCATACATCTTTACTTGTTTAGAAATGAACATGCAAGCATTAGTTGATTATTTATTTTGCCTGTCTCGCAACACCTTGATGTCAAGAAAATCAAAAGAGCACTGATAAATCCTGGGTATATTTTTAAGTGGAATGAGAAAGTTAAGAGATATGCTCAGAGAAAAACATTTCATGGACTAAAATTTTTGAATAAAAAAAAAGTTAAAATATTCACAAAAATTAAAGAAAAGATATAGAAAGCTATACTGTAGCTAGACAGACAAACAGACAGCTCAGATTTAATGGTCACAATAACTCTGGGCTCAGTTGTGGTTGTTAAGTGAGGACTATCTATAATTATCTATCTATCTATCTATCTATCTATCTATCTATCTCTATTGCATTAAGTGGCTTCATTTCTTTTGATCTAAAAGATAATTCAGCACAGTAATAATTCTTTTTAATACCCATTTTTTTATGAATCACAATCAAAATAAACCCTGAAATCCACTTAGACCTTCCTGGATATAATCTGATCAGCAATACAGCTGCCTTCATGTTATTCTAACAGTTATTTTTAAAAATGTACATGTTTAAACTTACTTTCATGGTTTTATTTTAAGGAGGTGATAATATATATATGGAAGTAACTGGAAGTAACCTTAGAGTTACAAGGCTTTTACCACTAAGGATTTTTGACATAGTGGAGATGCAAGCAACAGTTTAGCATATGACACATCTCCTTTGTTTCTTTTTTCACAATAAAAGTAAACAAAGAGACTTGCCCAGTTCAATCAGGAAACTGCTCTTCTCAAACCAAGCCAGAGTGCAGAGAAATCCACAGATTGGTCAAAAAAGTCAAGGTGTCAGTGCATATAAAGGGATGTAGGGGAAGCACATTTAAACTTGCAAGACTGATGTCAGCCCTTCAGCCTAGATCAGAGTAGGCATCCCATATAACATAGAATAACAGAATAACAGATTTGGAAGGGACCTTGGAGATCTTCTAGTCCAACGCCCTGCTTAGGCAGGAAACCTTATACCATTTTTTATACCTTATACCAAACAGACAAATAGTTGTCCAATCTCTTCTTAAAATCCTTCAGCGTTATAGGTCGGTGCTACTTTGATTCTAAAGCTACAGTGACAGAATTCTACAAATCTTCATGAGAATTACGAAGATCTTGCTGAAATGTTTACTCAAGTTACACTCCCAGACTCAGTTCTTTTATCAGACAATATCTTGACAATGTCTCTTCCTTCTCAAGGCCGTTTCCTCTTCCCTCTATATTTTTTATCATGATTGCAATCATAATCTTGACTTTCACTCAAACCCAGGCATTTCCATGTCTAGGGCTTACTTTCTCCCCGAAAGAAGCAGGATTCCCATCATCCTGTTAAGGCCACCATCTTGACTTCTCTCTACATCCACGTAGATCCTCATAATTCTTTTTTTCCATTTGTTCCTAGTCCTCCTAACTTTTTCTTAACACAAGGGCCCCAAGCTGATGAAGGCAGAGCCTTATGGAAAAACTATTTCTCCTGATTGGGAAAAGCTTCTTCTTCAAATATATCTTCCAGGGGCCTGCAGTTCACAAAGAGTGACTTCGAAAGCCTCATGTAACCTTGGAAGAAACTGTTTGTGGATAAAGCAGCAGAGTATTTACTCAACTTTGCAAATCTCTCCATCTATAAGTAATGAAAGACCAGCCTTCAAATGTGTTCTTTCAGTAAACACAACTTTACCCAGCACTATTTTTTTCCCCACTTTGTCAGGTATAATTAATTAATGATCACTATATTAAAAATGTTTTTTGGATAGGACAATGGAATTATTTACACCTTTGCACAGATTAAGAGACAATCATCACAGGTGTAAAGTTACTCCTATGTGGGAAACTCATCTGCTGACTTGGCAACTGTCCTTTCCTCCATGAAACTCCCAGAACAGATAATTTCATTATGAATGCTGATGGATTGCATTTTCAGGCACTAAATGTGCAAGCGGGATAGGAACATTCATACAAACAACCACCTTGTTTGCCTGCAAATATTTCTAGTCATTAAAAAAAAATGTACTGAAAAATGCAGCCTAGCAAATCTACATCGAGGTGGTCTCAGAACAGAATTTCTTTGCCCTATCATTGTAATCTTTCCAAAATGCTTAAGAACAAAAAAGTGATTAAGCTATGGTATATTCAATGAAAAAAGAAGAAAAAAATAGCTGGTTAAAGCATGCTTCCCTCCTTTGGCGGCCTGACAGAGTTTGTTCTTCCAAAACTGCTATAAATTTTACTTTTTTACCACACATCTCAAAGTTAAGGTCAAATTATGTTTTTAAATGTTATATTCATATAGATATCTCCAAAAGGAAGATTGTTCTGTACTGTAGTCCTAATAATGAGGTAATTCTTTGCCGTATGAAAATTGGGGACAATTGGAGAGAGAGAGAGAGAGACAGAGAGAGAGAGAAAGAAAGAGAGAGAGAAATTGACAGTTATATTTGTGAGTTTGTGTTTGTGCTCAACAAATGCTGACTGTGAATTTGCACGATGAAGTTGTCATATGTTTTCTTCAAGAAAGAAAGAATGTGTGGAGGAAGGAGGGAATGTTTGGAGCAAGGAAAACTGATATTGCACATTTTTCTTTGCTGATAGGACATTTTTAACAGCAGATAAAATCTCATGCATGCTCATTCCATAAGACTGAAGGCCTAAGTGTGGACCAAGACCCCATAGGTTCCTCTTGTTGATGACTTTTGGTGGCACCATAATGGAAATTTATCCTGGCCATGCTTTGAATTTTTTGATGGTGTTCAATGTCATAGCTCATGGTATCCTCCTGGTTTAGTTATGGAGGCATTGTTCTTCAGTAGTGATGGTGGAAAAAGGTCAAACCTTCAGCCACCTTCCTTAGGAGATGTGATATGGCTGTTCCTTTCCCCACTTCTGTTTAAAATCTATAGGTAGTTGCTGGGAATAGCTGTTGGCTTAGGGGAAGTATAGATTTGCTGATGATAACCAGTTACTTCAGCCTGAGCAAGAGATATGGTGGAAGTTCTGATAGATGCCTGAAAGCTGTCACATTGGATAGGAATAAGCAGGCTTAAACTTGAATCTTACCAAGATAGAGTGACTGTGGATTTGAAACCGACTGAGTCTAGACAGTGTACCTTTGATAATGGATGATATACCACTTCTCCAGACAGAGCTAATTTGCACATTGGTGGACTTTCTGTATTCACACCTCTTCTTTTAAATGGAGGTCATGACCATGATCATTTTTTAACAGTTACAACTTCTATGTTTGACCTTTCCTGAACCAGGAGATTTTATTCAGTTATTCACTATAGACAGTAAGGAAGACTTGATAGAGATAAGCAGGAACGTTTCTCCAGGTTGAAACATTTTTAAGTCCAAAAATATGAGATAATATTCTGAAGTAACTTAGGCAGATATCTCACTAATTCACTGAACCCTATGGAGGAAATACAGACTGCTATTATAGTCAATCTAAAAAAAAACAATTCTAGTTTTCCTGTGGAGTTGATTTCCTGGTCTGATCTACTTAATGTGACTGACACTCATGGCCTTGTCATGATATGGCTGGATTATTGCAGCGTGTTCTACATGGGACTGTTCTCGAAGACTATTCATCCAGAAACTTTAGCTGATGCAGTGTGAGGTGGACCAAGTAGTTATGGATTCACCAAAATAAAAAAGCCAACACAGTGCTGGGCTGCATTAACAGAGGGATAGAATCAAGATCACGTGAAGTATTAATACCACTTTACAATGCTTTGGTAAGGCCACATTTGGAATATTGCATCCAGTTTTGGTCACCACGATGTAAAAAAGATGTTGAGAGTCTAGAAAGAGTGCAGAGAAGGGCAACAAAGATGATTAGGGGACTGGAGGCTAAAGCATATCAGGAACGTTTGCTGGAATTGGGTATGTCTAGTTAAATGAAAAGAAGGACTAGGGGTGACATGATAGCAGTATTCCAATATCTCAGGGGTTGCCACAGAAGAAGAGGGAGTCAAGCTATTCTCCAAGGTGCCTGAGGGCAGGACAAGAAGTAATGGATGGAAACTAG
Organism: Azemiops feae; assembly: GCA_023970755.1. Lineage (NCBI taxonomy): Eukaryota > Metazoa > Chordata > Lepidosauria > Squamata > Viperidae > Azemiops > Azemiops feae. Next base: position 138,704 of record JALGBA010001813.1, read on the forward strand.
TCAAGGAGAGAAGCAAACCTGGAACTGAGGAGAAACTCCTGACAGTTAGAACAATTAACCAGTGGAACACCTGCCTCCAGAAGCGGTGAATGCTCCAACACTGAAGTTTTTAAGAAGAGACTGGACAGCATTGTGTCCGAAATGGTATAGGGTTTCCTGCCTGAGCAGGGGGTTGGACTTGATGACCTCAAGGTCCCTTCCAACTTTTATATTATTATATTATTATTATTATTATTATTATTATTATTATTATTATTATTATTATTATTATTATTATTATTATTATTATTATTATTATTATTATTATTATTATTATTATTATTATTATTATTATATTAGTACAGGGGCTGCATTGGTGACATTTTTATTTCCAGGTGGGGTACAAGCTATTGGTTATCATCTCAAAGTCTTACCTGGCTCAGGTCATGAATATCACATATCAAACTTCTCAAGTGAAATACATCTGTAAGATGGAGAAGCAGAAGGACAAAGGAAGATGTCATCTTCAAGGACTGTATGCTCAAGCTCTCTGTATGATGTCTCCTTTCCTTTGCAACATCTAATTCCAAGACATCCAAACCAGTCTCTTTACTGTATGTTAACCTAACCATAAAAACATTGCTCTTCAGAAAGGCATCTGGGGCTGAGTGAGTTATTGTTAACCTTAAATAATGGTGCATATAGATTGGTTCTATAGGTATTTTTATTTTTAATTTTCTTATATTAATGCTTTTAAACTGATCGTTCATCAGACACGAAGACATTATATAGTAATAATTATTAATAATGCAAAGCCACATTTATTTAAAAATGAATTTTATTTCAGTTGCTTAGAAAATTGGATATCTAAATCAGCTTATAGGTGAAATTACAACATTTAGATTCCAGGCACAGAAATTCTACTTTTTTACTTACTCAATTTGATAAAAGAGAATTTGCTTTTATAAAATAAAAAAAAAAGTATTTTTTTTTTACAGACTGTTCACCTACTTCAATCAACAAATAGCATTTGGATTAAAATATGTCATTTGCACACTATCTGCATCAGTACCAGCAGTTTTCTGTCCTTGATGCAAACCCAACATTTCCACATTTTTTATGAAACCAACACTGTCCCAGTGAAAACATCTCATTTATACTAGCTTAGAAGTCAACCAATCACAGATAGATCTAATGTAGAGTTTAAGGACTGTACATTTATCAATGGCCCAGCTTCCTGCAAGAACTATGCAATTTGAAATCCCAGAGTGAATCTTCATTTATGACAGGAAAGGCTGCTAAGACAACCACCATAACAGTTTTACAACAGGAGCTATTAATAGTCACACATTTCCAGAGACCTGCCTTGACATTGCTAGTGACTCTTGCCTTGACAACTTTCCAGTAGTGGTATTTCACAACTGGTCCAAGTAAATCACTGTTCTATTGTCTTGTCAGCATCGCTGGAAGGACGACTCACAAGAGGATCATCTATGTTCTTCCTTGACTGATCATCTAGGTCAGCATCTCATTTCAATGGACTTCCCCCTTTGAATTTCCAGAAAATGCAGCAATCCAGCATTTATCAACCCACACCGCACTGATTTCTTGAAATTTCTAGATTTGCACAAGCACCAGGATGAACCCTCTTCAGGACAGCTCTGGAGACAAGCATGCAAACCCTTGCTTGGTGTTCAGAAGAACATTCTGCTCAGATTTCTCAAGGCAAGGGAAGATGACAAGTCAGAAAGGACTTGTCAGAACCATGACATCTGCTAACATCGGATGTTTTTGCATTGACAGGACTTTTGACTGCCTCTGCTTGATTTGTAGATGTGTAAGGATTTTGGAGTGATATTTGCCTATCCAGCCAGCCAGCCACTCTTTCAGTTAGGCTACTGAGATGAAGAGTGGGTGAGATTGACATACTTTACCTAACTCTGTCTCACTTCCAGTTCACATGAGGACATCCCAACTTGTCAGGCTGTTATGATCTGCCATTTATATCCTGTTATTTTGCTCTCCCTGCGGCACACAACTGCTGGGTGGTTTGATGTGTTTCAAAGTTGTACCATTTCCACTTTCTGGTAAGAGGGGGTTTCATCACACAGAAGAACACTTCCTCTGAGCATCAGAGAGGATGCGGTGGTAAGGGAACTATCCATGATAACAATAGTATTTTTAAAAGAAAGCAAGAGAAATCCAACACAATTAGGATCTGCAAAGGTTTAATTACTTCAATAGAAATCAAACGTTGAGTAGCAGTAGCAGGAAATGCTTCCTTTTTTTAAAGTAAACTTTCAAAATTGTTGAATGTAATGTCTGGTAAATAAGTAGGCATGAGCATCTTCTCTTGCAATGCTATTCTTTCTTTCTTTTCTTTCTTCTTTCTTTTCTTTCTTCTTTCTTTCTTTGTTGTTGACATCTCTAAGATATTGTGGTGGGGTTTTTTATAATCCAAATACAAACCAGCACTGACCCTATTTGGGTTTTTTTGAGTTTAGCTAAGGATAGCTTAGTGCTGCCACCACTTATGCAAAGACAACCTGATTTGTTTGAATATACATAAAAGCATGATTTGTTGCTGTGTATAACTGCAGATGAATGTGGGCCTTAAAAATGACAACACAGTAGCAAACAGATGCCTTAAGTTGAAACATTCATTGTGACATCACAACTGGAGTTTGGCCCTTTTGTTCTTACACAACACTGCATCCTAGGACATAAGTTGTATAGTTTGTGTTGTGAGTCATGTTGTGTCAATCTCCTCCTGCAGGATGCCTATGTTTTTGCTCAATTATTACATTTGGGATATGATGCAAGACATTGGGGGGGGGGAGATATCTGCATGAAAAAAAAAATCAGTACTGATATTTTCTGTATGATAACCTGAATATAAAGTTACACACAAGAAATACTGTGCTCGTACTTATGTATATTATGTATCCATACTGATGTATCATTATGCCCACTGAAGTTACTAAACGAGACTGAACTAGGGACAACATATTAAAACATTTAGAAAGTACAGTTTCTGTTTTGGTATATTTGTACAAGAGGACATTCCTATGTATGAATCAGTGAAGATTCTTTGGGACACTTACAGAACAGATACATACAATTCCCCAAAGAATCACCAAACCTAACATAGAAATGTTCAAGCCTTAGTAAGACCACACTTGGAATACTGCATCCAGTTCTGGTCACCACAATACAAAAAAAAAAAAAAAAAGATGTTGAGATTCTGGAAAGAGTGCAGAGAAGCGCAACCAAAATGATTGGGGGGGGGGGCTGGACGCTAAAGCATATGAAGAACAGTTACAGAGATTGGGTATGTCTAAGCTAATGAAAAGAATGACTAGGGGGAACATGATAGCAATGTTCCAATATTTGGGGGGTTCCTACAAAGACAACGGGGTCAACCTATTTTCCAAAGCACCAGAAGGCAAGACAAGAAACAATGGCTGGAAACTAACCAAGGAGAGAAGCAACCTAGAACTAAGGAGAAATTTCCTAGCAATGAGAGCAATTAACCAATGGAACAGCTTGCCTTCAGAAGCTGTGGGTGCTCCATCACTGGAGGCTTTCAAAAAGAGACTGAACAACCATTTGTCTGAAATGATATAGGATCTTCTGCTTCAGCAGGGAGTTGGACTAGAAGATCTCCGAGGTCCCTTCCAATTCTATTATTCTATGTTCTAAGGAGACTATGTTAAATAATTTCACTGGTCTACAAGGAAAAAGTCTCAGAAATGAAAGTAACTAAATTTTACCAGAATTGAGGCCAATTACACAACTTTCATTCATTTATTGGTTTTTCATTTAACATTTTCCTCTTTTTTTTCACTCTGCAAGAAGTTCCACTGTTGTAATCTGGAGCCCAGTAGCTCTGCCTTACTCTTAGGTAATTCCAATCTCTGACCAGGTCATTTAGTTCACTCTCTGAAATGAGACGTGGTTCAGGAGGAACATACAGTTGGCTAAAGTTTGAGTCTACTAACATAGGTGGCCCCAGATCAGCTCCATCCTGCTCATGGTCTTTATCATCATCTGAGTCTAGAGAGTAGGATTCTGGTGGATCTGGAACTGGCAAGTCCTCACCATGGAGTACAGGACGCAGTGCAGATGGACTGTTTGGATATTCCACGGTCCACTTCTTCTTTCTTGAGATCCCTTTTGCAATTGGGGAAACCATGCAAAAATAGCGGTGGCTACTATGATTCGGTGGGTTCCCTCCACACCATTGGGACTGTGAAAGGCATGGACTTTTTCTTCTTGTTTAACCAATGACACAGATAAGTTGCACATGTAATGCAACAATAATGAGGAAGCCAATTCTTGTCCTGATCCCCTATTTTGCATTCAAAATATACCGGTAGGTGGCATGCCTTTTTTACAGCTGTCACACTGCACTTTTGAGATGCAAATATAACCTCACCACAACTGTAGCAGAAGATATCTGCATTGTTTACAGAGTTTCGAGTCATCTTGGCTTCTGAGGGAAAATATCATGCAACTGTTGCCTGGAAATGTTAGGCAATGACACTTTCACAAGCCACCAGATGTAACTATATAATGCGTAGATCTGACCAAGGCAAATGTGTCTTGCAATAAAAGAACAATAAATTACACTCACTGAATTTGGGTGGGTGGGGAGATGGGATGAGAAATTTTGTGTTTTTACATACAGTACTCTATAAGTCTTTAACGTGGTGTGTTCCAGATATTCAGAAATTGCACACATCTGGAGGACAAAGGTCAGGAAGGACTATTCAGGGACAAAAGGAAGTACTTTTATTTTTATTTTTCCATTTTATGCAACTGAAGCATGAATGAGTTGCAACTATTTATGTGGTTACATTCAACTTGTATTGAAACCAGTTCCAAGGAATGCATGTTTCTCCCACAAAAAGTTAAACATTGTAAAATCTCCTTGTAACTCACTTCTTTTGTGAAAAGGGATGTGCTTGGAAAGATTGTGTCACCTTCAGTGTAGTGGCTTGTGGGGTTTTTTGGTCCAAGAATGCTTTTGGACTTCCTTCCTTGTAAATTCAAAACAAACATTTCTGCTTAATGAGACTGTTTTTCCACTTTAGTTACAAAATACCCCCCAAATGTCTAGATTTTTCGTTCATTGTTAGAAATCAGTGGGGGGGGGATCTGCAAGAATAAGGAATATTTAGCTACCATTACAAAAAAAAGAACAACAAAAGGAATTATTCTTCCTGTATTTTATCATTATTGATCATTAAAATGGAGAAAGAATAAATTATTTAAATAACCAAAACTCCTAAGGTGGAGAAAGTGAGTATCCATGTGTAAAAGATTAGGAACTATTCTTTCCATACTTATCTGCTAGTTATCAGTGGATTTTGTAGTATATGTAGCTCCCCTCCATAATAATAGAATAGAATAGAATAGAATAGAATAGAATAGAATAGAATAGAATAGAATAGAATAGAATAGAATATCTTTATTGTCATTGTGTAACTCACAACAAAGGGGTACAATCACAGTACGACTATTTCACATGAGTAGGAACACTTAATGTGGATCTTTTATTTTACCACTACTGTAGCTCCCTTTTGACTTAATGGACATATGTATAGTTCTTTTTTATTCTTCATTATATGGAATAAATGGTTTCCATTGCTTTTTTTTTTTTTTTTTTTTTACAAAAATGTTTTTTTTTTAAAGTTCCAGTCTAGCTTTCAGCACTGAAATCAGGGTGTTCTCCCATCTGAATATTAACCAGATCTATTCCTGCTTAGCTTCTGAGCCCATAAAAGTAAAAACTAAGAGACAGAAGAATTGCAGCAGTTGTGTAATTTCTGAAGCTTTTGGCTGTCTTAGAGAAACGCAGAAAGCGAGACAATGTGCCACCATCCAGAAGCAAAGAAGGGTTTGCCACAGCAGTTCGGTACATTATGAATAAGCCAGAACCAACAAGACATTGAATTGCCTCCTAAAATGTTTTCATAGGATGTGAAATAAGGGTTTCTATACCACTAGCAAACTCACTTATACTGATACACTTTTCTCTATCTGTATGTGCACAATGTTTTCATATCAGGGAATTCTACATTTTAACAATGCCAGGAAACAATTTTCATCTACTTCCAAAGTCATTCTTTAAGTGAGATGGGCAATACCTAAATTTGTTTGATAAACAAACAAACAAACGTCTAGAGCTAAGAATGCAAACACATGGCAAAATTATTCAGAAAAGTCACTTGCATATAGAAGAAAGAAAGAAAGAAAGAAAGGAAGGAAGGAAGGAAGGAAGGAAGGAAGGAAGGAAGGAAGGAAGGAAGGAAGGAAGGAAGGAAGAAAGGAAGGAAGGAAGGAAGGAAGGAAGGAAGGAAGGAAGGAAGGAAGGAAGGAAGGAAGGAAGGAAGGAAGGAAGGAAGGAAGGAAGGAAGGAAGGAAGGTTTTTCCTTATGGTTTGTTTATCTTAAACCTGGCACCTACAGAAGAAAACCAAATTATGAATGCAAAAATGAAAGCATAACAGCTCTAATAGATAAGATTAGGTTGGTTAAATATACTTTCTGTCCTAAACACGTCCCTGAACGCCAATCTAGTTTTTGTTTTTACAGTCAGGAAGGAGGAAATCAATGTACAGGTTGTCCTTAACTTGTGATCACAATTGAGCCCAAAATTTCTATTGCTAAGTGCGAACATTTGTTGAGTGAGTTTTGCCCCATTTGACGACCTTTCTTACCACAGTTGCTAAGTGAATCACTGCAGTTTTTAGTTAGCAACACAGTTAAGTGAATCTGGCTTCCCCATTGACTTTGTTTGTCGGAAATTCACAAAAGGTGATCAGATGTCTGTGGGACAATGCAACAGTTGTAAGTATGACCCAGTTGTCTGAATTTTGATCACGTGACCATGTGGATCTGCAATGGTTGTAAATGTGAAAAACAGTCAGTTTGAATTGTCACTAAATGAACTGTTGTAAGTTGAGGGCTACATATATCCCAAAGGAATAAGACAGCCTTCCCAACCTAGCTACCTTTCAGAACTGTAGAATACAACTCTCATTGGCTACAATGGCCAGGAAATAAGTTAAGGGACATTAACTTATGCAGCGATAGGGAGGCATCAAGTTTAGCTGAAATCAGATAGAGGTAGGGGCGCTAACAGATTATCACAGCTTGATCATACTAATTCTCACCCTGAACCCTGAACTATTCCACTCTGTTGTAGCTTAAGGGTTCTCCTTCTCCCTCATCTAATAGTGTCACAAAGGTGTCCTGTGATTAATTTTTCCTGCCATGTGTGCTGATGAGGATGTCTTTGTCTCACCTCTAGAAAGAGCTTCCAATGGTGCAGCTACATGCTTAATGTCTGATTGGCAGTTTTCTAAAACACTTACCAGATCTTATGCAGTTTCCTTAGAAATATGGGTTTAACTCTATTTCGAAAGACTACTGGACCTATTTGGTAGGCATGGGCTTAGTGCTCTTTTGAGAGAACACTAATCCTCTCTGCATACTTGCTGTATACAAGGTAGTTTCAGCTGGAAAGCCAGGTCTATGTAGGTTTTGTCACTAGTGAGTGTGCTACATTGCTGCTTCTGTTGGCAATGGATCTTCTTCTTCTTCTTCTTCTTCTTCTTCTTCTTCTTCTTCTTCTTCTTCTTCTTCTTCTTCTTCTTCTTCTTCTTCTTCTTCTTCTTCTTCTTCTTCTTCTTCTTCTTCTTCTTCTTCTTCTTCTTCTTCTTCTTCTTCTTCTTCTTTTTCATCATCATCATCATCATCATCATTCTCTTTTTCTTGCAGGTGCAGGTTCTGTTTTTTAGGTCAACAAGCACCATCTTGTGCAATCAAACGCAGCATCCCAATCCAACTGGCCATTTTTCATGTCCATATTTATTTGTTATTTTGCCATCTTTTCTTGGGCCTTTCACACAGGTTCTTGCCATCTATGTTAAAATGGAAGGTGATCCATTGTTGGCAATGGATTTTGCATGACCATATTTTACCAGGTTTTTTTTTTTTTAATATTGCCTATCCCATTTCAATTTCGGTAGCGCTAGGTACCAGGGAAATAGTTGTTATTATACGTAGGCCAATCACAACTGTATATTCTCCATGAACATCTGTTTCCTACTTCTGGATGGACTGAAGCCCCAAATGTCACTCCTTGCAGAAGTAGTCAAGCATGGTGCTCATTCATCAGCAGTTGTTCCCTCTCACTTCACCCTAAGGCAGTGATAGCAAACCTTTTAGAGACCGAGTGCCCAAAAACTGGCCCCGCCCCCGCTCCACCCCCTGCACCACCCCGTCCCCCACCCCGCAGGGCCACTCACCGCCTCCAGGGCCCGCCGCAGATCATCCGGGCAGCCCAGCAGCGCCATGGCGGCCACGCCCTCTGCCCGCAGCATCAACTGTGCACGATGGGGCGTGAGGGCAGAGTCTTGTCTACGCTGCCTGGCTGCCATGTCCGTGGCTGCGCTGCTCCACATGGGCCACGCTCGGGGGCGACTCTCCTCCAGAGGGGCTGCTGGTGAGGAGGGAGTCGTGGGGGGGGAGGCAAGGCTGGGGCAACAGCATGTGTGCCCACAGAGAGGGCTCCGAGTGCTGCCTCTGGCACCCGTGCCATAGGTTCGCCACCACTGCCCTAAGGCTTCCCTGTAACTTGCCATCCATGCTAGATTTGGGACATGGTTTTAGCTCTTGTTTAGAAGTAAGCTGGACCCCTGTTCAGTAATATTCTGCTTTTACATAGATCCAAGCACCCACTTACACTTGTCTATCACCTCCCCATCCCACTTTACACCTTTCCCACACTGGAGAGGTTTTAAGCAGAGCAACTAGTGACTGTTTTCCTGCAATTCTTGGTAGGAAAACAAAGCCAGGGAAAACCCAGCAATTAATTACTTTCCTTAACTTGTCCCACATTAAGAGCAATACAAGACACAGCCATGACAATAAAGCAGAACAGAGATCAGCAATGAGGACAGTTTATCCCAGCATACGTTTCCACTGCCTCAAGAAAAGAAAATAGCACTTTAATGCAGTCATCTGGTTTGGCTCATAGTGATGCGAACACTCAGGATCCCATGTTTAGCTGATGGCTCAGACTGGTGTATAAGCCCAGAAAACTCGGCTAATTCCAGGGAACAGAGTTTAGTCAATACTGACTAAATGTTGCATAAAAATGATTTCTCTCTCGTGTCTCAGCTTAAATTTCCACTCCTATCCCAGATTTTAAAGATCTGATGCAGCTTTGGTTTCCAAATTTTCATCCCTGCCCTTCCAATTCTATGCTCTTGTATGCACAGCCATTCCTTCTTCCACTGCTTCTGTTCTTTGTGGACACTAGTGATAAATCATGCTGTCACACCATTGGTGATAACTCCCTGTTGGGAGGGCTGACATGATCAAGCGCCACAGGACATGAAAGTAATAATAATCTCTACGATACCAATTGCTTTGCAGCAAGCGGTGATACAGAAGGAAACTTTTCCATAACCAAATGCGCTCGGAAAACACCAAACGTTTGCTTTGGAAGACCACAAAGATAGAATTCTTTATTGGCCAAATGTGGTTGTACACACAAGGAACTTGTCTCCGGTGCATAAGCTCTCAGTGTCCATACAAGTAATAGTGATAATCATGATCATAAACAGCATGAAAATACATTCATCATAAATTGTAAAATACAACAGTTCATCATAAATCATAAGATGCAACACTTAGTGATAGTCATAGGATACTCCCACAAGACACATTGCTTATTGCAAATGTGGGAAAGGTATTTGAGGTTTCTTCCTATGACACCACTTCTCTTTGCTTTTTATTAGGTCCCTGAGGATGCAGTTGCCACTAGCAACAAAGGATATGGACCCACAAAAGGTGGTAAGCCCTTAGAAAATTGACTGCAAGATTTTCTTTTCCCTTTGGCTATCGAATGCTGCATATAACACATTATAGTTGTAATTCCTCAACTTACAATCATAATGGAGCCTGCCCATTAGTCATAAGTCATGATGGTTGTAAATCAGGTCACGTGACCGACCCAATTTTACAAACTTTTTTGCACCAGTCATTAAGCGAATCACTACAGGCATTAAGTGAATCTGTGGTTGTTAAGCAAACCCTTCGTTTGCTACGGAGTGTTTTTGCTGAAAACTGGAAGCAAGCATTGGTTTTGGCAAAAAATAACGTAAATTTGGCTCACATGACTTGCAGGGTGCTACAAATGACTGAAAATGCAGGCCGGTTGCCGAATGTTTGGAATATGGTCACGTGACCATAGGGAGGGGCTGTTGGAACTTCAGAATTTGTTTGTAAGATACTTGTTTGTAAGTATCTTTTCAGGGGGTTCTGTTGTCAACTTTGAAAAATCGCTAAGAGATGAGTAGTAAGCCAAGAACTACCTTTATCTGAATTTAGCTAAATTCATTGATTCTGCTAAATCACAGAGGCATTTTACTGGTGGGATTCTAGAAACCATATTTATCAACTTGCAATAAAACTGGACTTAAGTCACTGTGGTTTTTACTTCATGGTTTAAGAATTAGCAAAATGTGGTGCCCCAACAATTCCTATACGTGAAACGGCAATCCCTATACAAGTAGTCCTTGAGTTATGATCACAATTGAGCCCAAAATTTATGTTACTAAGCAATATAGCTAAGTGAGATTTGCCTCATTTTGCGACCTTTTTTGCCAGTTGTTAAATGAATCACTACAGTTGTTAAGTGAGTAACATGGTTGTTAAGTGAATCTGGCTTCCCGACTGGCTTTGCTTGTCAGAAGATCGCAAAAAGCGATCACGTAACTCTGGATCACTGCAACAATCATAAATACATGCCTGTTGCCAAGAGTTCAAATTTTGATCATGTGACCAGTGGAATGCTACAATGGTGGTAAGTGTGAAAAATGGTCATAAGTCATTTTTTCAGTGCCGTTGTAATTTTGAACAAACACTAAATACGAGGACTACTTGTATGTGAAACAGCAATTCTCATATTCTTGACTATGAGACATGTTGGTTAGAGTTATTTATAAGTTACTGGCCAGAACTTATAAAAAGCACCAGGATTATACACCAAAGCCCATGTTAACATCTTAGCAGCTAGTCAACCTTGCTTGATCTTGAAAAGGGTCTGATTTGGTGATAAATTGGGTGATTAAGTCCAGTATTTATCTGCAATCACGCCAGAAACACATTTTTAAAAAGCATATGGAGTGCTTCTTGATATATTAACTGTGGGAAGAAATTGTCTTCATCCTGGTTCATCCAAGCCAGGAATAAATAAAACAACATGGCGACTGCTTTGGGAAGAAGGTTACAGTTTATTGAAGAGCCAGAAAAATGGTTCTTGCAGGAAGGAGGAAATCCCAACTTTTAACAAAATATCCCAAGATGATGGCAAACCGCTTTTGTTCACAAGAAATTTAAACAGACATAACCATACAATCAGCAGGAGCCAGGACTGATTTAAAGGAGACGATTCTCCACACACACACACACACACCAAAAAAAGCGACGTTAACAATTAGGATGTCCAGAGGTGACAAAATGGGCTTCAAGATGCGGTTGTCTCATTTCTGACTACACTGGAGTGTTTAAAAGATCTTTGGACTCTGAGATCACACTCTTAGTACAAAAGCATTCTGGTTATTTTATATATGTATGTATCATCCTTGTTCAGGTTCTCCAAAACCATCACGCAAGCTTCTTTTAATAGAAGCAGACTGCCCGCCAGTTGATGGTTAACGTAAGGTGGTGGTGGTGGTGGGGGAGAGGAAGTATTTTGTAAGCATTTTTTTTTTTGCTGTTATTGTACCGTAATGTTCTATGGAGCTCCACAAGAGAAAAGGTAAAACTCCAAATAAATAATACACACCTCCACGAAAGCAGTTATTGACAACGAGGATTAAAAGACACACTTGGCACGAGAACATTAAGCGAAACTGCAGAAACTGCCTTCAGTCACTTAGTGTGTACATTGTCATCCAGAGGGGGAAACGGACCCCCAGATTCCAGTTAAGCTACTATATGAAACACAAGTTGAAGTATTTTTTTTTGGGGGGGGGCTCTTTCTGCTCATTGCAGAAAGGGGGAGGAAAGGGTCGAGGGATTTTTGCTGCAACCTGAGAGAAACCGTGCAAGAGGAACATCAGGCAGGGGTGAAGAATACAGGGTCGAGCGAGCAGCGTTAAAATTGGGGGGGGAGGGGGCAATGGAAAAACAAGGCTCGTGCACGCGCACACGAAAGAATGAATTATTTTCCTGCGGAAAACGCACCCGAATATTTTTCTAAGTGTTTCCAAAATCCGGACGGCCACTAGATGGCAGGACAAAGAACTTCCCACATGTTATTCTCGAGATCTAGCAATCGTCCGGGTTTTTTTTGCAGACCAAATAGCCTGCTTTGATATCATGCGCTCCCCCCGCTTGTTTATTGCAGCTTGTGCAAATTGCTTAACATCTTCATCTCCAAGCGCTCCATGCGCGGCTTAGCAGCGCCTCCCAATTTCGCTTTCGGTATTACAGCAATCTCCCCCCCCCCACCAACCCCCAGCAACGACAAACAACAAGCAAACGCTCTAACTCTGAGTCGCTTCTCTAAAACGGGTTTCCAGCCTTATATACCCTTCTAAAAATAGCCTCTCGCTCCCAGGGCCAATCAGGACGGGTCGAATTTCGAATCGCACCAATGGGGTGAGGCGTCACGGAGAAGTTCGGTCACGCCAGGAGGAGCCGAGATGCGCCGCGCGCGGCCATTGGGCTAGTCTGACATCATTGGAACGCGGTGTAACGAGTTTGTTGTTATAGATTGGGCAGCATTCAGAGCCGGCGTAATGGGATCACGAGGTGGCGGAGGGAGGGGGGAGGGAGAAGAGTAAAGGGGAGGAGCGAATGTGGCTTTCAGCAGAAGGGAGGGGGAGAAAAGAGGAGGGAGTAGAAGGAGGGGGAGGTGACGGCCAAGGAGAGCTTTTGAAAGGGAACTTTTGCAGCGGGTTACATTTGCAGTCACCTCGGTGTTTGCAAATATTGAGTAGGCTTCTCAGCAACTATCTTCTGGAGAGAGCCCCAGGAGTGGAAGGCAATCTCAACAGCAGCATCGGGGAGACTGCAAAAGCTACAGAAAACAACAAAAGCCAACCAGCCAAAAGAGAAAGGCCAAAAGAACCTTGATCTATTGCTGTGCAATTAAACTTTGCATGAAACTTTGCTTTTTATATTATTTAAAATATATATACGTATATATATATATAAAATATATATAAATATATACCTATATAAAAACTTCGTCTGAAATTCTGAACAGGAATTTAATATATATCTAGCGGTAGATTGCTATTTTTTCCCCCTTAACGTACTTTGTGCTGAATGATTTTTCCCCCTTTTTTTTCTTGATTTTTTGCTTTGATTTCGGTGGTCTTTTCTTTGGAGGAGGAGGAGGAGGAAGTGAGACTTTTGTAAATAGCTGGTCTTATTTCTGTCACCATCACCTGCTGTGGCGATTACAGCCGAGAGCCGGAGCCAGAGACCTCCGTCGCGCTGCTCCGTTCTTCCGACCTGCGAAAAGGACCCGAAGCTTTCGGACGCTGTCTTTTGCGGAGGGCTCCTGGTTGCAACTTTTCTTCCCTACCCGTCCCCCCTTCCCCCCACGAAAGGCATGGATGTACTTCCAATGTGTAGCATCTTTCAGGAACTCCAGATTGTTCACGACACTGGTTACTTCTCCGCCTTGCCATCTCTGGAGGAATACTGGCAACAGGTAAAGGAGGATGGGCTGTGTTTGCAACCATTTCGGGTTTTTAACGTTGGGGACCACAGGCATGCGTAAGCTTCAGCGCTTCTTTAAAAAATATATATATATATTTATTTATTTATTTATTTGCCCGGATCAGGAATGCTTCAGGGCAAAGATCGAAATTCAAAGAAAGATATGAATGTCATTGAAAGGGGTGGGGGGGGGGGAGAAGCTATTTTAATCTGGGCTGTTAGCAAGCGAAGGGCATGTGTTATTTATTTATTTATTTCCTTTTTCCAATGCATGCCGGTTCTCATTCCCCCTTCTCAGTGGACGTGGCTGTCAGAACTTGTGAGCAGCCGCTGTGTGTGTGTGTGTGTGTATGTGTGTAGCTTTCATCGATGCAGCCAGACCTCAAGCCCCTAGAATGAAAGCTGGCTTCTCTAAATAAATCATACAATGGAATCGAATCGGATTCCCAAGTTTCTGCCTTTCCCATTTGCCTGTCCCGACTCTTGGGGAAAAAAAAAAAGTTTCCCCCTCTCCTCTCTGTTCTCCCCCCCCCCCCCCTTTTGAAGCAAAGCCAATTGCTATAAGGAGAACTTGTCATCTGAACAGTTCTGTGTTTGGAAATACTGTTCTCCGTGCTTCCCATCCCCCCGCCGAACATCTCGCAAAAATGGGGGGGGGGAATCCTCTCTGTCAGTACTGTACTATTTTTATGGCAGGCTCATGTACAGCTTTTTTTAAAACAGCCCCCCCTCCCCGCAGAACGAGTTGTCAGTCATATGACAATTACCCCCCCCCTTCACCTTATAAGTCCTAATAGAGGAAAATCTGAGGCATGTTGCCTTTAATGGACAAGTTTTTTTTTTTTTTTAGTCCGTGTCATTGAATTCCAAACACTGGAAAATGTTTTTGCCTTGCTTGGGATTTTCCCTCGAATGTAGGACTGAGAAGACATGTTTACTTGCCTCCATTACTGTGATGATTGCTCTCTCTAACCCAATTTAATTCATCTGGGTTTCCGTCTGTAAGGCTTGAAAACCTGATTTTGGAGGTTGAAATCTGAAACTCTACCAATCTTCTTAAGTCTGAGGGTTGGCAGATTTATAACACATGCTGTCTTCCTTTTTCCCTAATAATGGGTCTAACAAGGTTTTCTTGGGTGATTTTGCTAAAACCCAAATTTGGCTCTTTGTAGCCTTCAGAATCATTTTAGCCCCCCCTTCCCCCCCAGAAATAAGTTTGCCTAACAGCAGAATTTTAAATCTATTTCTGAAGGTCAAACCTGTTCTTTCTATACATTTTCTTCTGTGGTCAGTACCTTTGCAAGATATTAGAAGGTTTGCTACAATCATTATAGGGGAACCTAAAAAT
Organism: Azemiops feae; assembly: GCA_023970755.1. Taxonomy (NCBI): domain Eukaryota; kingdom Metazoa; phylum Chordata; class Lepidosauria; order Squamata; family Viperidae; genus Azemiops; species Azemiops feae. Next base: position 153,785 of record JALGBA010001813.1, read on the forward strand.
ATTGGTCAGATAGAATATATTTTGCTTTCTCTTCCCCTGTGTATCCCCTCCTCCAATAAGGAAATATATTAGCAACATACAATTTATTTTTCTGCACCTTTGCCTAAATTTCTCAGTTTAATAAAGCTTATGTCCAGATAGGTATGTTTAATTCTCAGGAGAAGGCAGTGTACAGGGTAATATGACCAATTTAAATTGATGCTGAAATGGTGTGTGCGTGCATGTTTGTGTGTAGCATTTTATTTCACTCACACAATTGTGGAGGAAGGGCTGTTGCTGAAAATCACATAGCTCATGCTAGACTGACCATTTTGCCTAGAATATGATTATTAATACAATCCAGAGGATTAGCATGGCCAGCCTTTCACTATGCTGTTCACAGTGGTGTCTTAGTGGAGGAATTTTTTTTAAAATCTGTCCTATTGCTTGTAGATTTCAACCATGAGCATTCTTGGCAGAGAGTCATAAATTTTAAAAGGAAGTCTCTTTTGGCACTGAGTAAAAGAAACAAGGGAATGACTCATAACCAAGCCACTCTTGACCAGCAGATAAAGTTCTCCTTCATTTTTGGAATCAGCATTAGGACCTTAAAAGTTGGAGTTTTCCATGCTTTTTCCTTTTGTCTCTTTCATTCAATGTCCTGTTAGAAATCTGGCGGTTTTGCTGATGATGTTCCTACTCTCTCTGCAAGAAATGCCTCATTTTACGACAGACTCATGCCTGTATATTTGGACATTCTTTCAGTGTCTCCCTTAGGCTGAGTTCTCATGTGCAGGAAATGTCTTGGCTTGAAAGATGTAAAATCTATCAAAACATATGCAGCTTAAATTTAGAGTGCAAACCGTAATTTTTGTCCACTTGGTGGAAGTTCAGTTGAGTTTTTTTTTCTTTAAGACAACGTTAGTTAATAAAATAACCTAAATAAAATTTGGAGAACTTAGCATTTACTTTAAAGCTAATCCCACTGAAATGTTTCTACGAGATGCCTATTTAGTTAACTCATAAGGGAAATGCTTCAAGAATGTAGCTGGGTTACTATTTTTGACTGTGCATTCTTGACAAGTTCATGAGAATTACACTGTTTCTTGGAACATTCATCAGTTGGAACTTGAATGGCCTTTAACTTTAAAGCACAATAGCAACCAGAAATACAATCTCCAACTTTGAGTGTGCATGGCTTCCTGCTAAATTTTTCAGAATGTTCTTAAGACGTGAATGATTTTTAAAATATCTGTTTATGTATTTTTAATTCTGTAGACTTGCTTAGAGCTGGAGCGATATCTTCAGAGTGAGCCCTGCTACGTGTCTGCCTCTGAGATAAAATTTGACAGTCAGGAGGATTTGTGGACCAAAATTATTTTGGCACGGGAGAAAAAGGAGGAATCTGAACTAAAGACAGCAAGTGCTCCAAAGGAGGACAACCTTAATAATCAGACTTTAGAGACTAACAGTCTGAATTCTGATATTAGTGGTGAATCTTCAGATAGTTCCGAGGAACTTTCTCCTACAACAAAATTTACCTCGGATATCATAAATGATGTCTTAAGCATGGCCAGTGCTGGAAACTTGAATTCATCTGTCACTTCTACTCCTCCTTCTTCCCCTGAGCTGGGCAAGGAGCCATCTTCTCAGCCATGGAATTGTGCCCCCAGTGAATTGCATTCACCTGGCAAAATCCGTACTGGTACTGGTGGAAAGACTGTGGAAAAAGGTACCCTGGTCAGTGGTGATGCCTCTCCTGATGGGAGAAGGCGAGTTCATCGCTGTCACTTCAATGGGTGCCGGAAGGTTTATACCAAAAGTTCACATCTGAAAGCACATCAGCGTACCCATACAGGTGAGTATTCATATGGCCTCTAGGACTGATGAACTTGTCTTGCCTTCTGTACTGTGTCTATTGACCTTAGGATAATCTCTCATAAATGAGATGGTGTCCAGTTGCATCATGTATATTTCCATAATTCATGGTTTCGTGACTCTTGGCCAGGAAAGGCTTAGACCAGGAACTGAATGCATGGTGCAGCTGCATGTATTCCCTGTAGAACGCCTCCATAGAAATGTTGCAACATCCGTTGTGGAGAAAGGCAGGAGATGAGTGCAAGAAGGGAACTTCATTTGTTCCCAGTTCCTATTTCCTTTGCAGTCCATTTCCTCTTAATATATTTTTCGGTGTCTTGCACCTTCAAAATGTGGTTTGCTAGTGGTTGTTTCCATCCACTTGAACTTTATGAAGTGTACTCCAGCTGTTTGCTGGTTCATACTTTATGGTGTAACCATTCTCTCTCATATCTTCTTGCTTTTCATGGTCAGCATGCACAAAATATCATAAGGAAGAATCTTTTGGTCACAGTTTCCCAAAAACACTAATCTTCAGATGGCCATTTGGAATTGGCTAGCTTCTGAACTGCCTCTAGCAGATAATGCTAAAGAAGACCTTGATGCTTCAGTGTCATAGTCTTACACAATTTCTGGAGCAAGAACTCAGGGCCATTAGATAATGCAATACCAGCTAAAGTTTCCCAGAATGCAAGTCCTCACTTCCTCATTCTTTTTCCATAAGCCCGTTGCAAATTTGTATCTAAACTGTCTGGTTCATTTATTTGTTTGTGCATAGCTGGTTTCTGTTGGTTAAATTACCCCATGCCTGAGAAGGTGAATAATTACTTCATCTTTTCTCAGAGGAAAAAAAAATCCAGTAAAAACAGGGGGATAAATCTAAAATTAGATAACAAAAAGGAAAACAGAATTTCTTGGTAAAGAAGAATCTAAAACATCTTAAAATGGGTTGGATTCCATATCATCTTAAACTTTCATATGATTAGTAGGTTATGTGATCCAAAGCAATTATGGTTTAGTTATTAAACCCTAATTAAATGCTTGCTTAATTCTGGTTCACTTATAGTATTTTTGCTGAAGATAACTTTGCACATGCATCATTTACAAAGTACATCATTTACTCCTTGAAATATTACAGTTGATCTATGACCATTTGATTGTGGTGCATTTCCATTCATGACAAACCTACAGAGTTTTATCCTGGTAAACTCAAATGTCATAATACATTCCTGTTCCCTAGAGCAGCCTGAAAAGATGTGGAGTGGAATCAGAACTTGTATAAATTTTTTATAATGTAAGAAGCTGCCATGGCTGCTTTTGACCATAAATATTCTTCTGCTTTTAATGACTTCGTGGTTAGATGCACCAAATCACTTATAAATAAGCTGTACATTTTCAGGCAAGCTAAAAGGGTTCCTCCTTCTCATAAATGCTGTTTTCACATCTTAAAGGGAGAACTATTCTACTTTACCAATTAACCCTTGAGTAAACAGAGGAAAGAAAAAAAGGATGATTGTGTTCTATATCATTGTGCTGTAAAATTGAAAGTGAATACGTAGGACAGTTATCAGGAAAAGAGGAAACAACATTTACCCAGAACCTATAACTTAAATGTAGTTGGGGGGGGGGGATGTTAAACTCAGTGTGCTACTAAGGATGATTTTATTCCTTATTTTTCTTCTCCACCCACCATTTGGCCCATATAAAGCATCTGCAATGCTTACTGGATATTTACAGAGAGAAACAAAACAATGCAGGAAACATAACTTGTAGGGTAGAGTTTACAGACCTCTTATTTTAAGTTCATTGGTAAGGAAGTGTTCCGAATGAAGATGGGAATGGTTGAAACCAAAACCATTGTTCTAATAAGGTAAGCAAAATCTATTTATTTTTTAGATTTATTAGCCATCTCAGTCCAGTGGATTCTTAAGAATATGGTTTTATACCCTTATTGACACCTCTCCTTTAATTAGGGCCCAAAGAAATGAAGAAGCATTTTTATAAAGCATTTGTAAATCTGATAATCTGAAAACCGTTCTTAATTGAACCAAATGATTAGATACATGGTGAGTTTTCAGACCTTTTTGTAAAAAATAAAATCATTTTCAGAATCAGAGGATTCCAAAAAGTTTAGATTACTGGAATCTTTTTGTCAGGATGGGATACTTTACTGTTGGAGGAAAGCTGTTAGCTCAAAAACAAAATTTCCATCAACATTCTTGAAAGTACCTAGTGAACTATAGAATAACCAACTTTGTTTCCTGTGTGGTGTGGGTTTTTTTGTTTATTTGTTTTTGTTTTGCAGGAGAAAAGCCTTACAGATGCTCGTGGGAAGGATGTGAGTGGCGTTTTGCAAGGAGTGATGAACTAACCAGACACTTCAGAAAGCACACGGGTGCAAAACCTTTTAAGTGTAATCACTGTGACAGGTATGTAGAAGGAATCTTGTTTTATATTACTTTGTTCCCCCGTGCTTAGAAAGCAGCAAATTTCATCTAGCTCTGTTGACGCCAATAGTATTGTTTTATCTTAAATATAAACAGGACCTCTTTTATTCAGGAGAAAAAATTGGACCTCTGTTTTGGGAAGTTCTATTCTTATAATTGTCCCTTGCATATTGAAAGAGATATGCAAAACGTTCGATGTACGAACACCCCAAAGTTGAAATGTCCTGTTTTAACCTTACCAGAAATGTTCCAGTGCTTTTCCAACTTTCCTGGAAGTGTTCCAGCTTCATAATGAAGTTGGAACGTTTGTATTTGAAATAATTTCTGGATAGTTCCTGGATTAATGAAAGAGCAATTTTCACTGCATTCTTGTTACCATGAGTTGTTGCGATGTTAACATGCTGATATAATAAAGGTAGATGTTTACTTGGCTGGTGACTGACAAGATCACAATCAATGTGCTGAAGTGTCAGCTCACTTGCAAAACCTTTAGCTACAATGCAGTATTGTGCATTCGACACGTGGCGGAGTGATCCTTCCAGTGTTTTGCACATTTAGCAGGCAGTACCTTGCTGTGCTGGATTAATTGTAATGGGAGTTATTCAACCCTTTGCGGGTGTCTGTAATTAAGCATGATGCATAGCTGAGTTGCAGTTGATAACATATCAGTCATGAATGAGGAAGGTGACTAATATTCCCATTTTATGGGAAATGCATCAAGACTAAGAAATAATTCAAGAACCTTGTAGTCACGTTGTCCATCTGGAATTACTGTCTTTGAGTTGTCAGTAAGTTCAGAGTTTCAATACTCTCTTAAATCCAAATGTCTATGGAGATTCTCAGTCATCAAGGTCATGGTACCATACTAAGACATTTTGTTTCTCATCCAAGAAGCTTCTTCAGCTCTGATGGCCAGAACTGAAGAAGCATCTTGGATGAGAAGCGAAATGTCTTCAAGGAAAAATGAAGAAAGTCCAGTTGCCTCTTGGAAAAAAGCACCTTTGGGTGTCCTAAATCCAGCGTATTTCTTGAAAACCCCATTGAAACCTGACCTTAACTGTCTTCTCTTTGTTGATGGACAGGTGCTTCTCCAGGTCTGACCATCTGGCTCTTCACATGAAGAGGCATCTCTGAATGATTGGAAGCTTGAATCCTGTGGGCTTTGAGGTCAAGCTGGCCTTGGAAGAAAGGATGCATATTCCAGCCAAAGCATGCCATTTTGCACCCTAACTCAGTGGCCTCCAGGTCTTCTCTTTCTTGGAAGGTCTTTAGAGGGCTAGATAAGTCATGTAAGAAATGGCTGCAGTGACCATACGGTGCAGGTCTCCAGCCCAGGGGACCAAACCTTCCGAATGGCTTCCGACACCTTCTGCCGTGAGCAAACTGGGAGTGTTAATGAATGGACAACTGTGTGTTATGGAGGATCTACTGGATGACTGGATGCTGAGGCACATTTTTTTAAAGAAAAAAAAAACATTTGTTCCTTGTTGTTTTCTAACTAAGAGAGAAAAAGCTGTCTGAACGTGGGATTTTTTTAAATTTTATTTTTAACTTGGGGGGGCGTGCATGTGAAGAGTGTTATGTAAGATGGAAGGCTGTGCATCTTTTTGATGGGGGAGGGGGAAATGGTGTCTGCACCTTTTTTTTTTTAATTTTATTTTTGGTTTGTGAAGGGGGAGATGGAAAGGAGGGAAGGAAAATCAGACTAGAGAAATGTTGGCATGGGCCCCTATCCTGTGTGAAAGGAGCTTTTGGTGTCTGGTCCAGCTATTAAATGTGCAATGTCTCTGGTAGCTTGTCTTGACTTGCTACAGAGCTCATTTGTAATCCATTGTACAAGCTGTGTATTTACAATATAACACAACCTATAACTTTTTTCATTATAATACAAAGGTTTATTGCATGGTTCTGAAGAACTAGATGCTTTCCCATTCTGTAATCAGGACTGCCATTTCTCTCTCCTTCTTTCTCTCTCTTTCTCCAATTCCAGTTCAAAGCTCCTACACTGCAATTGGTTTAATGTTACATGACATACCAAACCCAAATAGTGTTTTTTTTCCTTGAATTATTTTTTACTTCATCCTATTGGATGGATAGAACCACTGTAGGTTAGAGATGGATATTTTAAAAAAGAAAAAAAAAAGAAACTCATGCAGCTGTTTCCCCCATTGCCTCCAACACCTACCTTCTTATTTTTTATTTATGCCTTGAGGTCTAATTTCTGGTTTTCTACCTGTTAATGCACTGTTGACCTTAATAATGGTGCCTTATGCAAATCGAACTTCTCTTTTGGGAGGTCTTATACAGGGGTATGAATGATATATGCTTTATTAAGGCTCTCTTTTCACCTGACACTTGTACTATATCTAATGTACATTATGAAGAGGTGGGAAGAACATCAACTGGTATCCTGGGTGATCCTCAGCGTTTCCATGTAGAGAAGCCCCCCATATAAACATCTGTACCGAAAATGTCATGGCATAATCCAGCAGTGAATGCATCTCTTGAGTCCATCTTTTCACAAGGTTGATCTTGCACAGCATGTCCCTAGCCTGCATCCTTCTCTCTTCCATTCAAGAAATTATCGAAAACAAATCTAGTTCCTCCTTCCACCAAAAAGATCCTGTACTCAGGATGCTGTGTTTTGCTCATGCATCTTTAAAATCACAGGAGTAACTACAAGGAAAAAAAAAAGATTTCTTAAAAGGCACAATGTCCACATCTGTATATGTAGCTTCCCCTTAATTAAAATGGAAAGTAAACAAAAACAAAAAAAAATACAAAAAAAGCAAAAAAAATATATTAGTAATTATCAAGTGGGCAGGATATCTATAACGTATGTATATATCTATTTGTGTGTATAGTATCTGTAGCTGTGAGTGTGCGTGCATGTATATTTGTGTGTGTGTGTGTGTGAGTGTGTGTGTGTATACATCTATAAAATATATAGATAATATATTATTTTTAAGGATTGTATTGAGTTCTTTGCTGTAAAGTGTCATAGCCTGTGAGGAGTCTTCCTCTTTTCCTGCATTTCATGGAGAAGAAGCAAACAAAAGTCAGCTTTTATTATTATTATTATTATCATTGCTGTTTGCAAACTTTTAGCAGAGACCTGAAAAGGAGGGAGGAGCTTCAATCAGTGTGCACAGTTTTTAACGAGAAAGCAGTTACTTCCCTATTGATAAGCACTTTTGTACACTAAAAAAAACGTCCTGGTGTCCAAATAAAGTGCACTGGAGCCCCTCTGGAAAAAACAGCAGGACTTAAATGGTTTCTGCTGGTTTTCTTCCAATTCTTTTCATTAGTGCAAGACCCTTGGCTGCTTTTAAAGAAAAAAAAAAATCCTTTTAGAAGCTCTTAAGAAAGTTAGCTCCTTTCTCCTCTATTCACCCAACAGGCACGTTCCTCTTTCTTTGGCCTTTTGTCAGTAGATTTGGTTTTTGCTGCCCTCTGCTTCTTCTCTTGCTAGTTCATGCTTTTCTTGATGGTGGTCAGTGAGCTCTTCATCTCCCCCCCCCCCAAAAAAGGGCATTGAATTGGAACACCAAGGGCTAAGGGTGCCTGGTTAGCCATTTCTGCATCATACGGGAGCAATCCATTGAGGGCTACTTAAAAATGGACAATTTCCGCTAAGATTAAATAAATGAATCCCAACCTCTCAGTTTCTGTCCTCTAAGCTTATTGAAAAGATGTAGAAATGTGCTCCTTGACGGTGAATTTATTCCTACGGGTATTTTACCTTTTAGCTGAATTCACAAGGCAGTTTTACGAGATGTTAGAAATAGTCGTTCCCCAAACATTAAGCCAATGTGTTTTCCAAGCTGCCTTCCACAAGGATGTAGCTCGTTTATAGCTATTTGGGGCAGCTTTTTTCCCCCCTGAAAATGATGGTGAATATTATTAGTCCTCTAACCATGTTCAAATCCATTTTATCCGAGTCTAATAGATATATAGGCCTACATTTATCTGCGTTGCGTTTTGAATTTTATATGCTCAAAAATGCACTTTTTAAGTTTTTGTTTTTTAAAAAAAAATACTCCCAAGAAAATATTTTTATTATCTACGGATTATGGAAGTCTGAGATGTATGGCGCTTCATACATGCAGGGCACTTTTTACCGCATTGAGAGATGCCATTTCATAGACAAAAAAATACCGTAGATCGGGAAATATCTGTCTGCATGTATGAATTACAATACTCACCCTTTGATCAAGGCATTCTACAGGTTTTTCTGCTCCAGCATTGTATTTGAGACGGTAAGATTGCAATGTTTTCTGCTTAGCCATAATCATTTGCTATTATTTTTTTTTTGGAAAAAAAAAATCTCTTGCAGTAGTTAGAAATCAGTTTTGTAGTTAAATGAGTACATTTTGTTCAGGTGATAACTGAGCCTCAATCAAGCTGAAAGAAAAAAAAATGCTTGAAATTTCAGAAAAAAATATTTCTATTCGTAAAATTTCTTTTTATGTTCGTTTGTTTTTTGGGTTTTTTTTGGAAGCACCCTATTATCTAAAGAATCTCTTTGTAAGATTTTTGTAAAAAAATTTGTTTTACAAGATTTTATTTGAAATTGTTTTTTGCAAGATTGTTATATTTCTGTATGAATGTATTTTTTATTGGAATAACATAAAAAAATCTTATCAGCGTATCTGGTCTTCCTTTGTTTTTCTTTATGTGGAATTGAATTGTGCAAGAATTTCAGTTCTCTGGGCTTGGGTTATTAGGATAACGATAATGATTATACTAATTCATTACAAAGGTTGAAGTTACTTAAGCTCTGAATACCACTGAAGATAAAGTCAGTGGTTTTCAAAGGACTATAGCCAGAACTTCTAAATCAAGAAACAGTTGATTCAGCTTTTCATTCTGCATCCACACCACATATATATATATATATATAGCCAATCCAAGAAACATATAACAGTTCCTGAAATCCCATTACGATCATGGTTAGTTAGGAGAAAATATTTCAGGAAATGTATATTGTAACTCAGTGCAAACCAACAGACTTTTTATGTTTCAAGGTTATGGGAAAAATTAGAAAACATTGAGGACCATTTCCTGCATGCCATAAAGCAATACAAATTCATAAAGTGCTTTTTAAAAATCTCCCTTCTTTTAAATGTTCAAGTCTAACTAACGATCAGAGGATCAATAAAAGAACTAGGATGCTATTTCCCAGAAATCCTAAACTTGCATCTGGAAGAACTTGGCACACATACTTTTCTAGTGTGGTAGAATTGCAAGGGGAGTAATGTTAGGAAAACATGGGTCTGTTTTTATTGTTGGTTGGTGTGATGGGGGTACTCAGTACAATGCTCTTTGATAGAGGTCTGGATATCAATTAAAATTGTTTTCTTCCCTTAAGATTTTGATCCAGTAATAGACCAAATCTTCATATCAAGATTTAGCTGATAAAGTTACCTTAAAAAAATGTGGGAGTTTCAACGCATTTCAGTTAATTTTGATTATAAAACCAAAACCTATTAGGCTGGTAACAAATCTTGCTGGTAGTCTGGATATCATTAAGCTCCTCTCCATCCTGTAACATGACAGTTTCTCGTTCCAGCCTAAATTTTCCAATGATTCCCAACTTGTTTTGTCTTAGTTACAGCTATTTTAATTCTTCTCAATTCCCTATTCTGAAGAATCAGCCTGACAGATTGTAAAAGGTGAACTGTCATGGTGTAGGCTGAAATCCAGTGTTTTTGAAATTCCATAAAGGAAAACAATAAAGGATCTCGCTTGAAACATTTCTGTGCTGCCAATAGAGACTGCTAAAAAAATTTGCCGGAAGAGAAAAACAATAGCTGTTTGAGATGTTGCTTCAGGAGTCCAAATCTCCTGAGTAGAATACCACACTAGCATAATCAAAGGTCAAATGTCTTGGGCATCATAAACCAGTTACCATCTGCAAAACAACATGTTGCCCTCCCTTGAAAATCCATCTACGGCATTCATTTTTCCCCGTTGATTCAAAGACCAAGGTTGTATATATTTTGACTTAAATAACCTATGCTGAAAAAAATACTAGTGCATACAATCTGTATTCCCTTGTTTATTGGTTTTGTTCAGCAATAAATCATTTGTTGGTATTGGTCAGCAATAAATCACAGTTTGCATCTTGGGATGGTTTGTTAAGGTCCTAATAAAGTTTAGTGAACATTTGGCCGAAATAATCTATGTTTCTTATGTAATATTTCTGAAAGCTGATTTCAGTTATAAAGAGTTAATGTTCCTGTTCCTTGTAGCAGGGTGTAATCTAGGGATCTAGAGACAATTCAGTTTTGGTGAATACAACTTTTTTTAAAGAAATATCAAAGATCAATTTGTGGAATTATTCCTTTTACTATAGTTGAGAGCAATAATAGATACATTTTGTCACATACACGCAAGCTAAAGCATCACACGATACACATTCTGTCATTTGTCACCTTGCAGTCGGTGGCTACTAGATTTTTTCCCCTCTCTATTTTAAATCTTAAGAACATGCTGCTGTTTTAGAAATGCTAAGCTAGAAATCAATGGAAGAATAGAAGTGTTTACAGAATAGACCAATTTAGTCTATTAAAGGTGATGGATCCCTCAAGCGAATATATGAACACAAGAAAAACCTGAAAAAAATTCAGTGTCATTATGTTCAAGCTGGTGGATATATCAACAGCAAAGACAGGCAAATCCGAAGGTTACATACATACATACCGGTACATACGTATATTTTTCTTCTCAATAATTAACATTTGCTCAATTGCAAGGTCTGCGTGTTTTGCACTGATCTTGTTTACTCCTACAATGAAGTTGATCAATGCAGGATGCAATGATCAGTTTTGATTTTCAGTCAGTTTCTTGCAAAGGCTGACACTGATTTGGGCTGAAGAGAAAACAGACCCAAGTCAGCCAGTTGGCTTCTCTGTTTAAGGGAGGACCTGAACCTGGGTCTCCCTACTCCTAGCCCAGCAGCTTTGACGCTATAACATGCTAATTTTCTTAATGCTTGCTTTTAGGTATATATAGGCAAAAAAGTGTATTTCAGTTTCTGTAACCTGCCTCCGTCAGTAGACCTTAGGCAACATACAACATAATAACAATAGAAAATAAGAACAACAAGGAAGACACTACTAACAGATGACTAGAATGCAAGAAACATTCAGTCCTGATTAACAGTACATAGTATTACTGTAACAATTTAACAGAAGGCCAGGAAAGAAGGAGTTTCTGAAATGTCCACGAGGTAAGGAGTTCCAAAGTAAAGTGGCCACCCCAGAGAAGGCCTGTAATCTGGTGCATGTTCACCACATTTCAACTATAGGATGAAATTATGCTTAAGCAGTTTTTCACATGATGCTCCTTCTGACTGGGGAGATTCAGCCTGGGTAATGTAGTACCTACTGTAATCTGATGCTATGCCATATAAGGCTTTAGAGGTCATCACCAGCACTTTTAGTTAGGTTTGAAAGCCTGTAGTAAGCAGTACAGTGATTTTATTAATGGTGCTACTCAACCAGCATTAGATTATCCCATCAATAATTTATCTGCTGTATTTTGGGCCAGTTGCAGCATCCAGGTCAACTCCAAATGCTAGTTCATGCGCAGTATTTTGGAAACATGGGAAAGTTAAACTGTGAGCCCTAAAAGAGAAAAATCTGTTTTAAAAAAATGCTTTAGCCATATGCTGTAATCATAATCCTTTTCAAAAAATTCAAGGTGGATGTTTGAATTCTAGAGGTTTCCAGAGGAGAAAAGCAGAAAATGTCAAGAGCCATAGACCAACTATTGACAATGGTCCCCCTGGACCCCATAGAAAAAATAGAGGAGAAAAAAGGCAGCAAGGTGAAATGTAAGGGATATAAGAAGGCTAAGATCAGGTGGAAATTAACTGAAGCTCTAATGAGCCTCTGGAAACCATTGTAGACTGTCCATCATCCTTCTGTTGGAGTCTTCACAGTTTAAAACTGTAGTTGCTCTGGACAAAAATGGGAGATTGTATATCGACCTCAGAATCCAGCACATATTCTCACCCTGTATCCTCAACTTAGGATCACAGCTGGGACCAGAATTGCCATTGCTAAGCAGGACAAGTATTAAGTGACTCACACCTGATTTTATGACCTTTTGTCACAATTGTTAAGCAAATCACTGCAGCCGTTAAGTCATTAAATGAAGCTAGCTTCCTCCATTGATTTTGCTTTTAGAAATGGCTGGGAAGGTCACAAATGCTAATCACATGACTATGGAACCATCATAAATACATGCCAGCTGTCAAGGGCTGAATTTTTTTTATCACGTAACCACAGGGATTCTGCAACAGTCGTAAGTGCAAGGACTGATCATAAGTCATATTTTTCAGTGCCATTATAACTTTGAACAGTCTCTAAACGAATGGTTTTAAGTCAAGGACTAACTTTATGAGCTTTATATACTTTCAAATATTCAATTTTTAGAGGCAGGGGGGAAAAATCTGAAATTTGACAATTAACACTGAGAAGGCATCAACAAGTCCTTCCAAATGGTGGATGCAAATAACCAGAGCATCTAAACTGCTATTTTTCTTTTCATTACCTTGCAGTTGGAACATTGCTCCTGGAAGATAAGAAATGGATCCATTTTGAAACAGACTGTTGTTTTTTACAGACTTGGAAATTTATTTGGAAAGTCTGCAATAAAAGTGTTGCTTCAGAGAAGCTGCAAAAAAAAAACTGTCTCTCAAAAATGGTGCATCTGACCTCATTTAAAACACACATACACTGAAATCTGCTCTAGATCTTTTGTTGGATAACTGAAGGTAGAAGAGATCAACAACAGTTATGTCAAAGCTCTGCTTAAATAATGCTGCAAATGCATAATGCATCAGCAAATCATTATATTTGTTGATTCTAAAATTCTAAAAAAGAAATCTTGCTTCCATGTGCTTGTGTGGCATCCAGCCATAACATGGGAAAAAGTACCTGCATGTACATTCAACCAGTCAAGGAACTGAATCAAAAAATGAAAACAAAGGATTTGAATGTTAGAATTTAGGCAGCTGCTCTTTCAAATCCATTTTGATTACATCAGACTCTGAGGAGTTTCCAAGGAGACCACTTTTCCTCCCTCTTCATCTTATATATAATATTCATAAAATAATAATACATGACAAAGTAGCAATGATGGTGCATTGGAATATCTGCAAGGAATAGCATTTGCCTGCAAGCAAGAAGTGGTGGAACACAAAATGGACAAAGTAATAGAAAATGGAAAGCTAAAATATTCTGGGAGTTTGGAATTCAAACAGGCAAGCACCTGCCCTATACAGTACAAGTAGTCCTCATTTAACAAACATTCATAGTGGTGATGATAAATTAACGTTACAATCAATCCTCATATTTATGACCTTTGAAAGTCTGTAAAGAAAAGAGAAGATGATGAAATCATATGTACAGTCATGGTTTCTCTTAGCGGCCACTTTGCCTAAGAACCGATTTGCTGGTCCCAATCATAGTTACTAAATAAGGACTACACGTAGCACCCCAGATTTAACAATTGCCAGTAAGAAAGACAAAGTCTGGATAGAGGTTATGCTTTTAGTTGTGTTGCATTTGATGAGAACTGGTTTTGCTGTCTTAACTTAAAGAACAAGAACCAATGGATGTAAACTAATCAAGGAGAGAAGCAACTAGAACTAAGGAGAAATTTCCTGACAGAACAATAAACCAGTGGAATGGCTTGCCCTCAGAAATTGTGGATGCTCCATCACTGGAGGCTTTTAAAAAGAAAACTGGACAGCTTTCTCCTGCTTGAGCAGGGGGTTGGATCTCCTGCTTGAGCAGGGGGTTGGACTAGAACAGGGGTCCCCAACACCCGGTCCGTGGACCAGTACCAGGCCACGGCATGCCAGCAACTGGGCCGCACAAACAAGCAAAGCCCCATCTGTGGGATGCAGGCAGCACACAAGGCCACGTTCCCTCTCATCCATGGAAAAATCTCTCTCCACATAACCAGTCCCTGGTGCCCAAAAGGTTGGGGACCTCTGGACTAGAAGACCTTCAAGGTTCCTTCCAACTTGATTATTCTGTTATTATTATAGAAGAGAAGAGAAAGAATGGGAGAAAAATCACAAAATGCTAAAACCAATAAATAGAAGAACCATCAAACAGCAGAATAACAGAATACCAGAGTTGGAAGGGACCTTGGAGGTTTTCTAGTCCAACTCCCTGCACAGGCAGGAACCCCTGTCTGTCCTAGTTCTTGGGAAGGACTCGATAGGTGGTTAAAATACCAGGAGGTTAAGGCACAGGAAGATATGCTCCTATGGATCACTCTGATATCAACTCCTGAAAAGAGCCTCAAGTAAGTACAACAGAACTAGGTTTATTAAGTCAATTCAGTTTAACTTATTGGATTTTTAAGGCTGCCCAATTCCAAATAACACCATCTATCAGGATTATCTTGGATTCTGCATGCATGTTGGAAGCCACGGGAATGACATCTTGTATAGCTGACCAGGGCCTTGCAGATATTTTGGGCAGCGTCTAGTGAATCTGCCCGGCCTTTGATACTTAAAAAACCAAACAGGGAAAATTGACGAAAACAATTTTCTCAGCTGATTTCTAGATCATTCATAAATATGAATGGGAGAACAATTCAAGGGATCTGAAGGAAAACAGAAAAGGGAAATTGAAGTTGAGGATTATAGCAGATCATCACCAGAGTTTGCTCTTTTATTGATTCTTAATTTGTAACTTTTCTTTGGGTTACCATTAAGCCATAAACCACCATGGATGCTTTGGCAGGAAGCAAGTCCATAAATATAGTCAGTGAAACCAAGATTGTAGAGCTATGCCCATTTCTTTGGGCTGTGCTGCATTTTTGAGCTTCCTATGAGTAATAGTGGGATTTCTTCAACCACATATCTTAAATAAAGGCTTGCAGGAATGTTTGGTTCTGTCGCCCAGAATACAGTACTTCCTCCCCCCCACTCCCCCCACTCCTCCCACCTTGGGTTGCAGGGCTCAAAGCAAATAATGCTATGCTCAAAGCAAAGTGTGGCGCAAGAGGGCTACCGCACAGCAACAAAGCAATAATTGTTGGCAGCGTGTCCGTCAGGCATTTCAACATGTCCCTTGTTCTATAGGCTTGCTTCATGTCTGGTTTTGAAATTGTGGGGTTGTAAGGGGAGAAAGTTGAAGAAGAGATAGCAGTCATAGGAAACATACATTTTCAGCAATTCCACTCTTGCTTTCTTATATTCCGTTTATATTAGCTGGAAGATAAGAAAGAGTGGGTACAAGGTTCAAATCAAATTAGATCTATAGGATCATCAAGGCTAGGAACTGTTTAGGAACTTGCCATCTGCCAGTGTTTCTCAAATTTGGCTATTTTAAGGTTTGTGGACTTCAACTCCCAGAATTCCCCAACCAGCAAGAGTTACAAATGAAGAATTCTGGGAATAGGTCCACAGAAATTAAAATTGCCAGTTAAGTTTGAGAAACATTGAATTCTAACCCAGCCCAACCAGCCAGCTAATATTTGCCACTTCATGGAGTTGTAACTTGAAGTTTTGACAGAATGTCTATACAGATATTAGAGGAGTCTCTTGCAAGTGATTAAAGTCCAGGCCTTTGAGTTCCTTTATGCATCATAGTCAGTGTGTATCATTAAGAAATGCAGGGTACACTAATTTTGAAATGCTCATTGTAAGACTCAGTGTGTGTCTCTATGTGAAGGGGTATGCATGACAGCCTATGGGTCCACACAATATATACCTCTTCATACATGATAGATTGATCATCTGAACATAAAGGAAAGAAAGTCAGTTTGGTCTAGTGGTTAAGGCATGAAGCTAGAAATCAGAAAACTCTAAGTTCTAGACCCGCCTTAGGCATGAAAGCCAGTTGCATGACTTTGGACCAATCACCAGGAGACTGAATTTTAGTCCAGCCTTAAGCATGAAAGCTGGCTGGGTGACTTTGGGCCAGTAACTCACCCTAAGCCCAACCCACCTTACAGGGTTGTTGTGGGAAAAATAGAAGGAGAAAAGAGCATTATATATATTCACTGCCTTGAATTACTTATAAAATAATAAAGGCAGGAAACAAACAAACAAACAAACAAATAGGCCCTGCAAGATACAAATCAATCAATCAAACAAATAAATAAATAAATAAATAACTTAAGAAAAACCAGCCATTCTGATTTTTGGAAGGAGATTGTTCCATAGGGCAGAAAGGAATGAAGGAGAATGTTCGCTATGGCAGAAAAAGCATATCTTCTAAATCCCACCAACTAGTATTATTTAGCCAATTGGCCCTGAGGTGCCTGATCAGATTAGATTGGTACAAATCTTGATTTATTTTTTTTAAAACCACACAACACCCCTGGGATGTTGCTTATAAAGCCAGCATGAAAAGTATCCTTCTATTGCATTCTCTAGTTCTTAATTCTGCAGGATTACTTCATTGGCATGTAATGTAGGTGCTTATACAATAATTATCAATTTTTACAGTAATTTTTGCTATTCTAAGCAATTTTCCTTCCTTCCTTCCTTCCTTCCTTTGTCTAGGTTTTCCAACCCAGTTTAATGCTGAAGTTGTACAATAAGAAAGGAAAGCACCATCAGTTCCTATCAATTTTAGAAGCAAAAAGCATTTTGAGTTAAAAGAACTCATTGTGGGTTTTATTATTGTTACTTATACCACTCCGGAGAAAGCTGAGCAGGAACAAGAGAGGATCCACAGTTTTGTGGGCAGGATGGAGCCACAGCACAATAGGTGAAGATTAGGGAGGAATATTTATCACAATATAATAATAATAATAATAATAATAATAATAATAATAATAATAATAATAATAATAATAATAATAATAATAATAATAATAATAATAATAATAATAATAATAATAATAATAATAATAATTAATAATAATAATAATAATAATAATAATAATAATAACAACAACAACAACAATAATAATAATAATAATAATAATAATAATAATAATAATAATAATAACAACAATAATAATAATAATAATATGTGTCCGAAAAGTCGTGGGAACACAGGGTGGAAAAAGTTGTTGAGAATGAGAGGGTGAAGATCTTGTGGGACTTTCGAATATAGACAGATCGCCATTTGGAACACAACACGCCAGATATCGCAGTTGTAGAGAACCGAAGCGTACAGCTGATTGATATTGCTGTACCAGGAGATGCCAGAGTCGAAGAAAAAGAACTGGAAAAAATTACGAAATATCGTGACCTGGCCATCGAAACTGCGCGATTATGGATGAAACGTGTAACAGTGGTACCCATTGTCATCGGGGCACTGGGAACTATGTCAAAAAACTTCGCAAAAAAAATCAAGAAACTGCAGCTTCCTGCAATAACTCCAGCAATGTTACAAAAAACTGCGCTACTCGGAACATCTTATATTTTAAGGAGGTACCTGGTTGACACCTAGGATGCTGGTAGCAACCCGTGTCAACCATCAGCACCAGCCAATTTGAATGTTCAGTTGACTGAGGTTCATGTTTAATGAATAATAATAATAATAATAATAATAATAATAATAATAATAATAATAATAATAATAATAATAATAATAATAATAATAATAATAATAATAATAATAATAATAATAACAACAACAACAACAACAACAACAACAAAATATCACAACCTGGCCATCGAAACTGCGCGATTATGGATGAAACGTGTAACAGTGGTACCCATTGTCATCGGGGCACTGGGAACTATGTCCAAAAACTTTGCAAAATACATCAAGAAACTGCAGCTTTCTGCAATAACTCCAGCAATGTTACAAAAAACTGCGCTACTCGGAACATCTTACATTTTAAGGAGGTACCTGGTTGACACCTAGGATGCAGGTAGCAACCCGTGTCAACCATCAGCACCAGCCAATTTGAATGTTCAGTTGACTGAGGTTCATGTCTAATGAATAATAATAATAATAATAATAATAATAATAATAATAATAATAATAATAATAATAATAATAATAATAATAATAATAATAATAATAATAATAATAATAATAATAATAATAATAATAATAATAATAATAATAATAATAATAATAATATAATAAATTAGCCTAGTTTTCATTCAGTTGGAGTTCTTTGTCTCACACTGGCCTTTCCAATGAAGACACCCTATAAATCTATTTACTAAATTAAAAGATAAATAAATATCACAGTGTGTAGAATGGTCAGGATTAAACAATGTATTGAGGAAAAGCAATCTACCTTAACAAGGCAGTTTGCTTCAAAGCCAGGGGCTTCTGCACATGTGCAGATGCCCCTATTTGTCCTGAAACTGATGTGGCCCTGTGCTCTGTGTGCTTTGCACTTTTCATGTGAGATTGAGCGTGGCTTTTGGTAGAAGAACCAAATACAGCAGCTGACCGGCTGGGGGGAGGGGAGAAGGGAACTGGGCCACACGAGTGGTGAGCCGGGATGCATGCACACAGCTCCACTTGTGTAAATGGCGGGCCGGAATGCACGCGCTCAAGTGGCCTCCAGCCCGCCACTTGCACAAGTTGAGCTGCATGCGTGTGCACGCTCCGGCCAACCACTCGTGTGGCCCAATTCTGAACACCCTGGTAGTGGGCCACAGTAGTGAGGGTTGGGGACCCCTGAAATACAGCATTCATTTTCCACAATGAAAAATCTGCAGCCTTTATTTCCACCCCCCCAAAAAAAAATTGAGAAAAGCTACACTATCAAATGTTGGAACTAGGCATAATTTCTAAAAAGAGAGAGATCATATGCATAACAAAGCCCCACATCTGACAAATGTATGTTGTCAAAGGATGGGAACTGGAGGAATTACATTTGAATAGGTTGATTGTTGTATAAATTACAGAAAGTGCATAGAAAGTCTCCATCATTGATGGCATGTGGATAAATCTATTGTGAGCTTCCAAGTCACTTAGATGAGATAGGCAGCCATACAAATCAAATTGTTGTTGTTGTTGTTGATGATGATGATGATGGTGATGATGATGATGATAGTAATGGTAATGGTAATAGTAATAGTAGTAATAATCTGCTCTGGGACTTTAGAAATCAAACAGACAAGCCCCTGTCAGGCAAACCTCCAGGAGACTATGAGTTCTAGTCCTGCCTTAGGCATGAAAGCTAGCTGGGTGACTTTGGGCCAGTCACTGTCTCTCAGCCCACCTCATAGGGTTGTTGTTGTTGTGAGGGAAATAGAAAGATGAAAGAATACTATGATGCTTTAATCCTATAATTTATTTTGTTTCTGTAGTATTATAAGCCACCCAGAATCACTTAGTCGAGAGATAGGTGGCATACAAATTAAATGAATGAATGAACAAACAGACAAGTAAAAATGTTCTCCACTTTGAGTTACTTATAAAGGGGAGGATAAATAATCTAATAAATAAATAAAAATAAATATTTTTACAAGTATCATTACCAAGCCAGATATCCGCCATCCTATACCTGCGCATTAGATTTTTATTTTCTAGTGGAATAACTTTCCACCCAGCTCTATTAAATTGTGCTCTGTTACTATCAGCTTATTTTTCTACTGTATCAAAACTGTTTGAATTTTATTTCCATTTTCTAAAGTATTAGCTACCCACTCCATTTTTTATAAACTGAAATTTGATACGGCTTCCCACCACTTCTTCATCTAAGTCCAACATTGAAGTGTAGAGTGCCTAGGACTACTGCTTGCAATACCTACTTGATACTCCTCTCTAATTTGAGTGTGTTTATATGTTCTTGTTTTCAATGATCTTAGTCTCATTTGAGAAGGAAAGATGGAGCTAGGCAGCAATAAAATACCGAGGAGACCAAATATAATTATTATAGCTTAATATAATCTGCATCCTGGATCTCATTTATAGAAGTTATTTAGTTGTATAAATATATGTTAAGTCTGTATTAAACTTTATTTTGTTTATCATTTATCAACATAGTATATATATCTATATATATCTTTGCAACAGATTAAAGAGAAGGGCAACAAAGATGATTAGTGGACTGGAGGTTAAACATTTAAAGAATGATCGCTGGAATTGGGTATGTCTAGTTTAATGAAGAGAAGGACGAGGGGAGACATGATACCAGTGTTCCAATATCTCAGGGGCTGCCACAAAGAAGAGGGAGTCAAGCTGTTCTCCAAGGCGCCTGAAGGCAGGACAAGAAGCAATGGATGGAAACTAACCAAAGAGAGAAGCCATCTAGAACTAAGGAGAAATTTCCTGACAGTGAGAACAATTAACCAGTGGAACAACTTGCCTCCAGAAGCTGTGAATGCTCCAACACTGGAAGTTTTTAAGAAGAGACTGGACAACCATTTGTCTGAAATGGTATAGGGCTTCCTGCCTATACCATAGCAGGTTGGACCTCCAAGGTCCTTTTCAACTCTGATATTCTGTTAAATTCTGCTTGCACTGATCTGTGACTACAGTATAGCTAGTCCTCAATTTACAGCCACAACTGAGCCCAAAATTTCTGTTGCTAAGCAAGACTGTTGTTAACTGAGCTTTGCCCCATTTTATGACATTTCTTGCCACAGTTGTTAAGTTAATCTGTGCAATTGTTAATTAGTAATACAATTGTTAAGCAAATCTTATTTCACCATTGACTTTGTTTGTCAGAAGGTTGCAAAAGGTGATCACATGACCCAGGGACATTGCAACCGTCATAAATATGAGCCAGTTGCCAAGTATCCAAATTTTGATCATGTGATCACAGGGATGCTGTAAGTGTGAAAAATGGTCACAAGCCACTTTGTTCAGTGCCATTGTAACTTCAATGAATGGTTGTAAATCAAGGATTATCTGCAGATAAGAAATCTAATGAAGATTGTAGCCTTTTAATAAGAGACTCTGAGGAAGGGCCTCACATGTATTTGCAAATCTGAAGCTGACTTGCTATGCCAGTAATTATGCTGAAGCTGTTTCTTCCCCATAAAAATTGGATTGTTTCATTCTGTCAACCTTTTCATGAAATAAATTTCTTGCAAACACTCAGATGTTTTTATTTGGAAACAAGGCTCTTTCCAGGCAGAATTAGAGATTAACAATGCAGCCTTTTCAAGACTAATTAGAAGTTGATTGGCACTTACTCCCAAGTAACATTCTGATGAATCAGAGAAATAAACCAGAGAAACAATTGGTTTCTTTTTGAAGTGTTGGACCATTTTCATCTTCTGTTGGCCAAATCAGCACTTCTCACCATCTCTAGCATTATAGCTATGGAAAAGGCATAACTAAGTATGAAAACAAAATGCAAAAACTGAAGCGAACTACAGACAAGACTAAGATCTGAAGATCTGGATGGCTTTTCCCCTGGCACCATATTGATCTTAAAAACATATGGAACAAAACATCATTTTGAGGAAAGCACACCAGAGATTTGTCATAGCATTCCAGCAACCACTGGGATTGATAAATAACGTTGAATCAAAAAGACACCTCCAAACGCTCTCTCCATATTCATTCATAAGCTATCTCAGTGCAGTAAATTATGTGGGAATGTGGCCATAATAAGAAGCAGATGGTTGCAACTTTTAAAATCAAAGTTGGCAGTGATGTGACTGCAGCTGAAAAAAGAGGCATTTTCTTCTTGGGCGAGAAAGAGATAACCTTCCACATGCTACTACCACAAGTAGTAAACTAGCATCTGTTGGTCACTTAACAGACAAACAAGGGAACTACAGTGGAAAGAAACAATAAATTGCCACCAGTCCCCCTTTTTCTTTCTTTTTTTAAATATTGCTAAGACTCTCCTCTATCTGGTTCTGTACCCTTTTACCAGAATAGCATCATGCTGTGTTTGACTTTTATCAGACCCTTTGAACTTATTTTTGCTTTGTTCTCTTGAAAACAAAATGGCAAAGTATCCTTTAAAAAAAAGAGAGAGATAAAGAAGGAGGGAGAAAGGGATGTCTGGTTCACAGATGTCTGCATATCAACCAAATAAATGAATGAATGAATGAATGAATGAATGAATGAATGAATGAATGAATGAATGAATGAATGAATGAATGAATGAATGAATGAATACTCTTGAAACTGTCAACTGTTCCCTGGACATCTCTCAGATGTCTGCATACCAACCAACCAACCAACCAACCAACCAACCAACCAACCAACCAACCAACCAACCAAACCAACCAACCAACCAACCAACAACCAACCAACCAACCAACCAACCAACCAACCAACCAACCAACCAACCAACCAACCAACCAACCAACCAACCGAATGAATGAATGAATGAATGAATGAATGAATGAATGAATGAATGAATGAATGAATAAATAAATAAATAAATAAATAAATAAATAAATAAATAAATAATAGCTCCTGAAACTGTCAGCCATTCCCTGAACACCTCTTTGTGCACTTTCAAGAGCTACAATTCCTAAAATCTGCATTTGGAATTCTGGGATTTCTGGTCTAACACTTCTAGAGGGTTGGGAAAAAAATTATGAATCAACCCAAGTAATAAACAGAAAATGTAGTTCCACTGATCTGGATTATAATCTGTTTATTTGGAGGCAGGAAAAGTCTTTGCTACACTTAGTGGTTACAGTAGCCAACCGCACCCAAACCCAGAACTGTTTGCATGGAGAAATGTTAGTACGCCTTTGGACTTCTGCATTTTATCTGCTATTGCAGATTTGGCTAGAACAAAATGTTCTGAATATTTGCTGCATGCAAATATTGGCTAAAGTCTGTCATACTTTTCTCCATTTCCCCAGTTCTCAAAGTAAGAATTGCTCCATTAAATTTCTTGAAGCTATTCTGAGTGCACAAAGAGGATTAGGGATGAATGACACAAAATAGTAACACTGTTTTATTTTAATATTTCATAATTATAACTATTCAATTATAATGTTTTTTCTAGTATCTTGTCCAGAGCTCAAGCTGGTCTAGGTAGTGCTTTCTTCTCCCATGTTTTCCTTCAAAAACAGCAAAAACAGCAACTCTGTGAACTAAGAAAGTAGTTTGCCTGAAATCAGACTTCCATGTCCATAGGCAGACTTGATCCTGGTTCTCTCCAGTTCTAATACAACACCTTAATTCTTATTGCATATTTCCTTTTTAATTTAATATAATATTTATAGGAAGACTGTAGGAAGATTGACCAAAAGGGGAAAAGAAAAGCACCAGGAAAGGAACCTTAGACATCACCCTATTCTTCAGTACTTTTTTTCCAAATGTTTTTTTTAAAAAAAGGTTTGTTCTAAAATAGAACTATAACTCCAATTGCTAGCATCTATCTGTCTGTCTGTCTGTCTGTCTGTCTGTCTGTCTGTCTGTCTGTCTGTCTGTCTGTCTGTCTCTATCTATCTATCTATCTATCTATCTATCTATCTATCTATCTATCTATCTATCTATCTATCTATCTATCTATCTATCTATCTATCTATCTATCTATCTATCTATCTATCTATCTATCTATCTATCTATCTATCTATCTATCTATCTATCATTTGTATCCTGCCTTTATTATTTTTATAAATAACTCAAGGTGGTGAACATATCCAATACTTCCTCCTCCTCCTATTTTCCATACAACAACAACTCTGAAATGAGTTGGGCTGAAAGAAAGTGTGTATGGCCCAAAGTCACCCAGCTGACTTTCATGACTAAGGCAGGACTAGAATTCACAGACTCCCACTTTCTATTTTGGTGCCTTATCTGCTAAACCAAAGCTTGAGGGCCACCAGTTCCTATTCCTGCCCCCACATAGATAGATAATTCATGGACTATTAGTGGTCCTCTAAAGCCCTATGACCATACTTTTGGTAGCAAAATGGCTAACTATGAGTAGAATTACTTCAGTCCCAATTTGAGTAGTTTTAAGGGTTGGAATAAGAATAGTTTACTCGCTCCATCCTTGTTCTTAAACATTCTCCCAAGCAAAGACAAAATGAATAATTTTGGATACATCCCTTCTGATATGTAAAAAAGATGTCGAGACTTTAGAAAGAATACAGACAAGAGCAACAAAGATGATTAGGGGACTGGAGGCTAAAGCATATAAGGAACAGTTGCTGGAATTGGGTATGTCTAGTTTAATGAAGAGAAGGACGAGGGGGGACATGATAGCAGCGTTCCAATATCTCAGGGGCTGCCACAAAGAAGAGGGAGTCAAGCTATTTTCCAAAACGCCTGAAGGCAGAACAAGAAGCAACGGATGGAAACTAACCGAAGAGAGAAGCAACCTAGAACTAAGGAGAAACTTCCTGACAGTTAGAACAATTAACCCGTGGAACAACCTGCCTCCAGAAGCAGTGAATGCTCCAACACTGGAAGTTTTTAAGAAGAGACTGGACAGCCATTTGTCCGAAATGGTATAGGGTTTCCTGCCTGAGCAGGGGGTTGGACTAGATCAGTGGTTCTTAACCTTTTTGAACGAATCGCCCCCTTGAGCCAATGAGGAAGTTGTCATCGCCCCCCTCCCCCAACATGCTCCAGGCGGCGGTCTATCGGCGGCACGGGAGGCTCCAGCGTTGGTCCTGGCGGGAAGCGAATCGTTGCCCCGGTTCCGACCGAGGACGCCGGCGGCGCAGGAGAATGTTTGGCAACGCAGCCGACAGGGGGGCGTTCCGCGGATGCCCCGCGGCCTGCGACTTGAGCCCGGGGATGCCGGCAGTGCGAGGGGAGGCTTGGTGATGCATCCGATGGGCGGGGCGTTCTGCAGATGCCCCGTGGCCCGCGGCTTGAGCCCGGGGATGCCGGCGGCGTGAGGGGAGGCTTGGCGAAGCAGCCGACGGGCGAGGCATTTTGCAGATGCCCCGTGGCCCGTGGCTTGAGCCCGGGGATGCCGGTGGCAAGGGGGGCTTGGCGATGCAGCCGATGGGCGAAGCATTGCAGATGCCCCGTGGCCTGCGGCTTGAGCCCGGGAATGCCGGCGGCACGAGGGGAGGCTTGGCGACGCAGCTGACGGGCAGGGTGTTTTGCAGATGCCCTGCTGCATTGCCAAGCCTCCCCTCATGCCGCCGGCATCCCCGGGCTCAAGCTGCGGGCCGCAGGGCATCTGCAGAACGCCCCACCCATCGGCTGCGTCGCCAAGCCTCCCCTCGCACTGCCGGCATCCCCGGGCTCAAGTCGTGGGGCATCCGCGGAATGCCCCCCCATCAGCTGCATCACCAAGCCTCCCCTCGTGCTGCCGGCATCCCCGGGCTCAAGCCACGGGCCGCGGGGCATCTGCAGAATGCCCCGCCCATCGGCTGCATCGCCAAGCCTCCCCTTGCGCTGCCGGCATCCCTGGGCTCAAGCCGCGGGCCGTGGGGCATCCGCGGAACGCTCCCGTCGGCTGCGTCGCCAAGCCTCCCCTCGCACTGCCGGCATCCCCGGGCTCAAGTCACGGGCCGCGGGGCATCCGCGGAATGCCCCCGTCGGCTGCGTCGCCAAACATTCTCCCGCGCCGCCAGCGTCCTCAGTCGGAACCAGGGCAACGATCCGCTTCCTGCCAGGACCAACGCTGGAGCGTCCCATGCCGCCGGTAGGCCGCTGCCTGGAGCATGCTCCCCCCCTTCCCATGAATGTCGAGCCCATGGGGGCTTGACAGTGTGGCCGGCTCGGCTGCCCAGGGAGCGGCCCGGGAACAGCCCCCTCTCCCCCCCCATATTCTGCTCACCTCACCTTCACCAACAAAGCAGTCGGGACTCCGGCGCACCTTCCCGGTCAGCTGGGCCAACGGTCCCGCTGGCTGGGGATCGCAGGGGCTGCTCTCCCTCGGGGCCACGGCTTGCAGGAGGGCTGGCCACATGCACCTCGGACGGGGCCAGCCAGGGAAAGGGACTTCATGGCCGCGCTGCTCCCAGGGGGCGGGACACCTGGGCACAGGGCCAATCAGGAGCCCTGCATGAGAGAGAGAGAGAGACAGAGAGGGGAAGCGCAAGTGCCTCTCTCTGTCTCTGTCTCTCTCTGCAAATGGCGGAGGAGGCTCGGAGCCACAGGGGAAGGCTCAAAAGTGTCCCCAAAACTTCTCGCTCCATCGCCCCCATATTGCCCCCTTTTCATTCCTTCGCCCCCGCGTCGCCCCTTTTCGTTACATCGCCCCCCTGAAAAATGAAATCGCCCCCTGGGGGGCGATATCGCCCAGGTTAAGAACCACTGGACTAGATGACCTCCCAGGTCCCTTCCAACTTTATTATTATTATTATTATTATTATTATTATTATTATTATTATTATTATTATTATTATTATTATTATTATTATTATTATTATTATTATTATTATTATTATTATTATTATTATTATTATATATGATATCAATAGAAGTACTTCTTTAGTAATCCAGAAAGGTAGAAGGATGAGATGTAGCCACTAACTCTTCAAAGACTTGCCTATTCTTTTCCCAAAGCAAGTTTCTTCTCATCTCTTTGTTCTTCTTTGCCATTGTCTCTTTATATGTCTTCTCTAAATAATAAATGTATAGGAAGAAAAAGGAGAAGCAGAACCCTGAAATAAGAAAGGAATCATGACATAGACAATTAACATTAGAAATAATACCAGACTAACAACCAAGCAGTAATTAATATCCCAATCAAGGAACTACCAACTCAGTCAAACAATTAAAGAGTAAACAATAGTAAACAACAAGGAGCTATCAAGGAGAAAATAACACAGACAGGAAAGCCAGTAGTATATAAGAAGAGACAAAACTCCTCTCCCTAATAGCACTGATGATGTTACCTAGTTGGATAATGAAATGTCTACAAGAAAACAACCAAGGAGCATCAAAGATTTCAGAAAGGAATCATGGTTTGAAATGTGAGAAGTTTCCACCATCTTCACTTCTCTTCTGATACTCATTCATGTGTTCATTCCTGGACATCCTTTGATCAGCAGTAATTATACTGACCATCTTTGGTTGGCAGTTGGGTCCTATGGCCACCCTTTAGTGGTCACTCTACATGAATTGGCTTTGTAGTTCCTTTAGAATCAGCCTTCACAGTCAGCTCTCAGTGCACATGCTGAGGAATTACTTACAGCAATGTCTATAGGATGGATGATCAGTAGGAGTGAAACTTGACCAAATATCCTGCTTGTTTTCCCCAGCATTAGAAGAAGTGGTTTCATTTTTGCCCAATGATAGCATCGGCCCTGTTGGATAGCTGCATATCCTATCATATCCTATCTATGAAAGGCAGAAACCTCTGTGATCACAAGAGTGAAAGATGTGGGAGATATTTGTGGGAAGATCTGAGGGTCCTGATAGCCTGCAGCTATCTTCATTTTGGAGAAAACATGGGCAGGATCAGGCTGCCCAGAATGAATAAAGCTGAGGAAATTGTTTCAAGAGCACAAGCTTCGAACAATTTTCCACTTTAGCTTTAAAAGCTCCATTACCTATTTCACGGCTGAGAACTTATAGAAACATTGCTACAAATTGACCTTTGGCAGTTCTTCGTTTCCTTCAACTTTTCTTTTTTAATCTGATAATCCTTAGCCGTAAGTAAGCATGACAGGAAGACCAAGTGGAAAATTACAGATTATCAGAGCCAGCCTATGCCAAAAGGATCATGTCATAAATGTGCCTTTATTTTGAGCCATATGAGAGGCAATTAAGTGATCAGGCTAAAGATGCTTTGAAACAGGTTTTTCCTGGAACAATCTCTTTGTCAAAAATAAAGATGCATAAATCCCTCAGAGCTATTTTCACTCAGTTTCTCATCACTCCATCTTGAAGTCCACTTTTACATTTACAATTTTTCTTCCCCGACATTTAGCTAGAAATTGATGTACATTTTTACACATTTCTACCAATATTTTAATCAATGCAGGCTTGGCAAACTACTGCGAATCTTTCTATAGATCTCCTAGCTGAGGTGTTTTCTACCCATCGCTGTTCTAAATGGCAAAGACTTTCTACACTGACATTACATTCTCTTCTTATTTGTGTTTGGGATGGGATTCTTAATAAACAAAGAGTACTGCTGTTAAATTTTGCTGTTTTGGAGTGTCTTTCCCTTACAATACACAGTATTAGGGTAATGTCTTATTGGATAAGTGATGATTCTTCTTCTTTCTTTCCTATAAAGCCATAGTTAGTTTAGAACCAGAGCATTAAAAAGATGCCTCTGTCTGCATGAACTTTCCTTTATTTATGATTATTACAAATAGTCCTTGAGTTATGACTGCAATTGGAACCAGAATTTCTATTCTAAGCAAGGAAATTATTAAGTGAGTCGTGCCTGATTTTACAACCTTTTTTTTGCTACACTTGTTAAGCAAATCACTGGATTTGTTAGGTGAATCCAGTTTACCCCATTGATGTAGTTTGTCCAAAGCTGACTGAGAAGCTCACAAATAGCGATCATAGGAACACTGCAACCATTGTAAATACATACATACATACATACATACATACATACATACTGCTTGCCAAGCATCAGCATTTTGATCTTGTGGCTGTTGGGATGGCAAAATGGTCATCAATGCAAGGACTGTTTCAGAAGTCCAGTTTAATGATTAATCACACAGAGAAGGTAGGTAGATGGGTAGCACCAGACAGGGTCTATACTGAAGTGATATTATGGTTACGGAATTCTTTCCTGAGAGACTTAGATTAATAATTTAGATTTATCGGGATACAGACAATCAGCTATGATCGTAATGATTTCTAATGATATTTAATTTCTTGGTATGCACCTGTTATTTTATGATTTTTTGAGTCTTGGCTAGTTGCCTCGAAATCTCACTTCACATTTTTGGCATCATACGGGGTGCATTGATTTAGTCAAATCCATGGGCAATGCTTAAGTAATTGTATGACTGGCACATCCACCCACGATATCTGGGTCACGTTTTCCACAATTTTAACCTATAGTACTTCTGAAATCCTACATACATATGGGGAAAGTTAAGCTTGTGTGTATTCAGGGAGAACTCTGCATGGGAGAGCAATGTTATTTCTTATTTACTTAGCAGCCTACTATTTAGAAATGCAGTTCACATTATGTTACTGTACCTTTATCATTCAACAGCAGAATCTTCACAGTGGGATACGTTTCTTCTCTGCTACAGTGAATAGCTTCAGGGCTACAGGATTGACTGATGAAGGAATCAATGTGCAAAGAAAAAGGAGAAAGAGGAGGGGGAGAGGAAGGGAGGGAAGGAGAGGAGAGGAATAGATACATGCAGATAAAGAAGACTGAAATCAACATACATTTTTTTCATAGGGGGAGAAATTTCCTTTTTATTTGTTACAGAGTGGCCACAATGCAAAATCCAAATCCTCACTGATGAATTTAGCATTGGAATAGTCTGGTACTAGCTCAAGGGTTTCAATTGTTTGGGGTATGATTTTAATCTGGAATTGTATGTATGTATGTATGTATGTATGTATGTATGTATGTATGTATGTATGTATGTATTTATTTATTTATTTATTTATTTATTTATTTATTTATCAAATTTAGATAACTGGGTGGGCTTACAACAATAAATAAAAGAGTCAAAATAAAACTGATAAAACTTCATAAAAACTGTATGAAGGAGTTCCAAATAACAATAGCAATAGCACTTAGACTTACATACCACTTCATAGTGCTTTACAGTGCTCTCTGAAAACTTTACAGTGTCAGCATATTGTCCCCAACAGTCTGGATCCTCATTTTACCGACCTAAGAAGGATGGAAAGCTGAGTCAACCTTGAGCTGGTCAGGATCGAACTCCAGGCAGTGAGCATAGTTTGCCTGCAGTACTGCATTCTAACCACCGCATTGCAATGCCTCCTATGCCCAAATGACTTGCAAGTCTGTAGGATACAATGAACTGGTATTCAAACCATGGTCAACCACTGAAATGTAGTTACCAATCTAAACATCAGAGAGTAGGATCCTGGAGATATGTCTCCTAGGAGCCATGATTGCATCCTACTTTAACAATACAAGTCCATGTGATTATGGTATTTCTTTTCTTTTCAGATGAACTTCGGGACATGGTTACGGGTGTATTTATGGGAGCAGTTTGTCATTGCTTTCTTCAGGGATGTTTTTTGACTTCCCAGTCTAATCTACAGTCTCCATATTCCCAGTGGTGTGGGGTTCACCACCCAAGTATTAAGAAGATCCAACCGTGCTTGGCTTTTGAGCCAGACAACATGAAACAAGTGCAGCTTCTGCGTCTGTATTTAAAAGTCCTCACTGCACTCTCTCTCTCAGAGATATATCTGAATTTCTCTTGTGGTCCCAATGAGTCTCTCTCTCCTCCAACTTCCCTGGGCTACCTGATTTTGGGATTTCCCCCATGGAACCATACAGTGTATGCACAATGCAGCTGTTTGCTTCCTGCTCTTTGAACATGCCACTGAACTCAAAGATTGGAAATGGCTGATGTGTACAATGGGTGGACAACTTATCGTACAAGACAGGAAACGGATTGCCAGTTTCCTACTGCAAGAGGAAAGCAACAATCTTGAGGGCATTCCTGAATAGAAGAGGAAGCGCCATTATGTTTCCTCTCTTAGCCCACCCAGACCTGTACACATATTCTGGAGCCCTTGGTTAAATAAATAAATATCTATTTATTTATAAAAAGCGTAGAGGATGCAAGAATGGTTATTGAAACATCTATTTAGCCCTGGAAAGGAGAGAAAGGTCAGAAAGAAACTAAAGAAAACTCTTCTTTGATTCCTTTTACTATAAGAGGGAGCAGAAGGAAACTTTATGAGGTTTTCAAGATTCTCTTATTATACCTTACAACAATACAGTAATCCTTGCGGAGTCTGTTTCTTAACCTGGCTGACCTTGAAAGGCTGACACACAGCTAAAAATGGCCATTTTACTACAACATTTCAGAAATGGATGCTAAGGGGCCCTAAAAGCTATAACAATGGGTCTGGGAAGCATTTTAGCTGCAGATAACCAGATATTATGATACTGTACTTGTGTTCCTGATGTGGTCCCATTCTTTCACAACATGCCAGGCACCTATCGGCAATAACATCTCTATTTGGTACAATGAACAACAACAGCAACAGAGAAAAATACAGCAGAGAAATGTCAATTGGATAAACTATTGCTTAAACTAGAGAATTTTCTGAACAATATTATATTTTGAGAAAAGGGGCCCCTAAAGCAAAGAGACCCCAAGGTTGCTCTCTCATCTACACCCCATCAGAAAACTATCACCAAGGTTGAAATATGGAAGAGAACATTTTCATTGTGCCTTACAGTATGAGCTGGCCAGTACGTATCCTTAAGATTTCCTGGACAGAAATCATTGCCTGAAATATCTAAGGTTAAAAGTGTTGTGTCCTGGGCCTTGCTGAGTCATTCAGCAAGGCTCAGGAACTCTGCAGCGGCTGCAGAGACCTGGACAAACCACGTGTCTGCCCAGGACCCAGACAGGCTGTCTCCAGCCTCGCGCGCATGCACGAGGCGGGAGAATAGCCGACGATCATTGGTTGAGCCTCCCCTTGCAAGGGGAGTATAAAAGGGCTTGTTGCCATTGTTCACTTGCTTCTGTTCAGTGAATGTACCAAATAAAAGAAACATCTTTTGGACACACTGCTTCATCTCCATGTCTGCTGGGCGAACAGAACAAAAAGTAACTTCAAACAATATCTCTAGGAACAAAGAGTAGCCCCTGCAGCCCTTCCAGGGCAGATGTAGAAGATCCTGAAAGGAAATGCCCACCAGAACTCTCATTAGCATATTTTATACTAATTGCAACTTCCAATATATCTCCCAAAGAGAGCTTGCAAAAATGACTGTTCTCTGGAGACCCCGTAAGTCGTCCAATAAAGTTTTAACTTTGCAGGTCAGTTTTACATGAGCAAATCCAATGCTAGATTTATTGAGTACTATTGCAGAACTGAGATGGCACTATAACTGGGTCTGTACAACACATTAAATCCTAACATGGGTGAATTAAAAACAATTTGAGGGCCCATATGTGCTCAGTCAATAGAATAGCTTGACATGATAGTCTACATAAAATGCCAAAATAAGAGAAAATCTCTGAATTCCCCTTGTTGAAGAGAAACATATCTTACTCAATTTAATTTTTTCATGATCTAATGTATTGCAAATCTAAACTACACATAGTTCAACAAAACAAAGCTTTTATGATACAGGAATATAAGGTTTATATAATATTAATGTTACATCTAGGTAGTGAATGAAAAACAAAATACAGCACAGCCTACAAAATCAGAAAAAATATAGGTCTATTTAAGGTCAGTGGTATGTCACCAGTTTTAGGGTTGGGTTGTTTTTTTAATCGGTGTTGACATCATTTGAAAAGTCATAAATGTTTGAAAATCTCAGGACATCATTTCCTTGTGTTATAGAAAACTTTTAAAATGTGGACTGAATCATAACATTTGCTTCATTCCATGTGTTCAGAGAATGGATATCCCTATTATAACAAAAAAATTGTTTCCAGTATGTGAAGATTTTATTCTTGATAGGTGTTGAATATAGGATGGGATAAGAGATGTATGAAGTTCGGACTTCTGTAAAGAGAATGATTAAAGAGAAACACTACAACAAATTTTAAAAAAATCATTTCATTGGATAAAGTGTTACATATTTTCCTAACACATAGATGAGCCATTCTATGTAACAGTGTTCCCCACTATTTTAAAGTCTTTCTTTTTCTAATTCCTGCTTAATGAATGACTAAATGAAAGAACATTGCTCATTATGGCATGTTTAGATTGCAAACATCTGAATGGACTACCTGCTTACACATGTTTACATTTCAAGACTTCGTTTCTTCAGATATTCCACTCCTCTTCCCAACAGCAATTATCTTAAAATTATTAGTGATTCAGACTGAATAGGAAGAATTTTTTGAAAACTTGCCATTCTTTTTTCTGAACAGATAACAACACAAAAGGGTAAGACATTGAACACAAGTTCATTGAACTGAACTTAATTTGTGATGTCTATAGTTTTTTTTAGCAAAAATATGGAGGCAAACATTTTTGCTCTTATTTCCTCCTCCTCCTCCTCCTCCTCTTCCTCCCCCTCCCCCTCCTCCTGTGTATATTCTTCAAATATACTGAAGGTGTCCCATCTAAGTACTAACATATCTGATGTTTTCTTAATTTTTCAAGATCACACAAGGTATGGAGAGATGTGTTTCTTCGTGTTCTTAAAATGATTTTGGGAATCAGTGCTTCTCAAGCTGCCAAAATGGCTATCCCCTATAATGAATGCCATAATACATAGTAGTGATCATGGATGCCTGTTCTCTTCATCACACAAATATCAGCTTTGTAGGACAAAAACTAAAAATCTCGTCACTGTATTTTTTCCCCCAAGCGTAAGGACTTTCACTCAGATGGAAAGCTGGGCGCAGGGAACACTCTTCTGCATTACACTCTGCCTTCATTCTAGCTGGCATCAAAGAGATTCCCAAGGATCTGTCAGGTCTTATCTCTCTTCACAGAGATGCATTTTCCATCTTCCACAGTCTTCCAGGCCAAAGTGCTGAATGTAGTCAAACCTGCAAAGTAGATATTTTGCATCTGATGGTCTTTATACAATGCTGCTTCAGCATTAGAAGATGACAAATTATCAGGGTTTAGTAGCAGAAATCACCAGCTTTCAAAGTTCACCCTGTCACAATTTCTTTTTGTCAGAGAAGAAACATTCAGATCCCTGATTAGTAAATGTACTTCAAGCATCCCTTTTTCCTCTATAATTATTCCACAAAAGTTAATGATGAATCTTTTTCAAACATATTAACCAGTGGCAAATCTCTTGAATGAGGGGCATGCCCAGGTTGAACATATCTTGAGTAAATGAATTGTTCTTCAATTTAATTTACCATTGACCCAGAATGGAAGCTACTCTCAAGGTCCTGAGGAGTTAATTAGAAATTAGAATTGGGACTAACCACAATGCAGTCAATTCTGTTGATAAAAAATGTTTAGAAAGCCCTTTAACCAGGTTATTTCCAGACTTCCATAAAGTATAAAAGAAGTAATGTTAGGCCTTGAAACAAAAGTAATGAAACTTATCTTATAAATGATAATTTCAAACCAATATTATACTTTGGCGTAATGAGCATATTTCAAGGTGGTTCTCTCGAAATGACTTGGAACAGGTTTGGCCAGTTATCAAATATTCATGAAAATATGCTGGTGAGGTTGTTCTCTTACCAATCATCTAATCCCCCAGAATATTTCTATCAATCTAACTTTATTTTTTCAATGAGTAGCCAATCATTAGGCTTCCACCCTCTGACATTTTTATTTTTAAAACAATCTCAGAATATTCTTGAAAATAAATACAATACTGTAGGCTGATGTTTTATTTATTCTTCCTCCTCCTCCTCCTCCCGTA
Organism: Azemiops feae; assembly: GCA_023970755.1. Classification (NCBI taxonomy): domain Eukaryota; kingdom Metazoa; phylum Chordata; class Lepidosauria; order Squamata; family Viperidae; genus Azemiops; species Azemiops feae. The sequence goes on from JALGBA010001813.1 coordinate 188,371, forward strand.
GTTTCATACATAGGGAGACTGGCAGTCACCAAGGGATGTTCCTCTGATTTACATAAGTCTCCCAATCAATGTTCTACAATTTGACTGGTTAATCAGAACAATATAATATATATTTTCAGAAATGGGTAAACTACATTGTTTATTTCACCCTACCAGTTCAATATCATACTCACATTTGACAAAATCTAATGTGGAAGTCTGCAACTCTTTCCCATACTTCCATCTCTAGTCTATATAGCACACAGTTTTGTATGTGATCCTTATTTTCTTTCTCTACACCAGCCTTCTTGCTTTATTTATCATCTTACCAGATGATGAATTCTGGCAAACCCCAAATCTTGCACATGGTGATTTGGGCATTTGGGCATTTTTCTTCTACTCAACATAGGCATTTTGGTTTATTTATCTGATATTCTTTAGGTATTTAATAGTTTTTAAAAAGATGCATTTGTTAACACCATAGGAAATGAGTTTGCTTCCAGCTTTGAAATCCAGGAATAGATTTCACTCTTTGATTCATCTGAAAACTATCCCAGCACTTTCACCAACCCTTTCAACAAGAAATCCAGATTGCCCAATAAAACTTGGTGTAAAAACAATATCTTCATTCTATACAATGCATTTGTTGTCTTTTAAGTGTTGTGAATAGACAAGATTGTAGATGAAGTCTGATTAGTGGGTTTGTGACTCAGCATGGCTTATTCTTGTGTGATTGTATATGGATTATGTTTTTTGTATCTGAGAGAGAACCTCCTATACCAAGGTGAATGATTCAACTTAAAGTATGGGAAGGAGTTATGTACAAAATCAGCTTTGAATAAAGAAGACAAAACCTTAGACAGAATTCATCACTCACCAATCTACCATCTTTTCCTGCTCAATGAATGAGTGATTAACCTCACAAAAAACCCTGTTTTTGTTTCCATGTGTTTCATTCTAGCATCTATGGCAGTGATGCACAATATTTAATATCAAAAGAAATATGGAGCCATTGTAGAGCAGGAGGAAAACCATCTGCAACCCAAAAACCAGACCAGTTAATAAATAGGTATACTCAGAACAAATAAACAAAAATTGATTCATAACTTTTTAATGGAGGATTATATGACTGTATTTTTGTGGACATCTGTAAACCACCATGAGTCCTCATGAAATCAGCACTATATTAATATTGCAACTAATGATTTTCAAATGTAAATTAATTTCAAATTATGTTAATTTTTATACAGTTAGATATTATTACACGTAGTCCTCAGATTGCTGTGACAATTACGATGATCAGAATTTCTGCTGTTAAGTGATGTGGTTGTGCAGTGTAATGCCATGTGACCACATCACAGGGGCAGCAGTCCCAGCATGCCTAATTGCCATCATTAAGCAAGGACTCACATGATCATGTCCTGTGATTTCCTGCTGGCTTCTCACAAAGTTAATAGTGAAGCTGGAAAGACATTGCAAGTAGAGGGTGGCAGGCAAGTGGAATGCAGGTGGGGTGCTGTGATATCAAGTGGGCACCAACTAGGCAACTGTTTTTCACACAGACCTACTAAATGTCAGATGACACACAAAAGGTGGGGAGATACTTGCTGTCATACCAATCTTCCTCTGAAGCTAGCATTTTTGAATGCAGGGTGCCCTAAATTGGAGATAAGATTGAATTGTTAAGTCAATAGCCCTCCGAAGACCTGCTTTGAATGTATCCAATTCCCTTTTGAAGCCTTCCAACTTAGTGGTCATCACCACATCTTCTGATGTAACCCAAGGGTTAATCATGTGTTCCACAAAGGAGTATGCAGACGGTTTGGCATTTGCCTGGAAGAGAAACTGGAGCTTTGCAATAAATGAAGCTCTTTTTAGAGATGTCTATATTCAAGCAAACATCATTGCTGTGGATCATGTAACTCTGCCCCCAATAATAGATAGGTTTCTTTGAAAATTTGGAGAGGCCTTCACATGTTAAAAAAAAAAAACCCAAAACCTTTCTTCTTTCTTCTTCATGTGACACTTATTTAGGCAATTGCCGCTATAGCTATTTGTAAAACCAAAGGCTTGTTTGCAGCAATGGAGAGCAAACGGATGAAGCAATGAGTTATGCAAAGTAACTGCCTGTTTTGCTGTCATTTATGGATCTGGAGTTTGTGTAGAAGTTTTTAGTTATAAGAACATTATTTATTTATTTATTTATTTATTTATTTATTTATGTATTTATTTAGTAGCATATTATACATGGATCTGGAGTTTGTGTAGAAGTTTTTAGTTATAAGAACATTATTTATTTATTTATTTATTTATTTAGTAGCATATCATACATGGATCTGGAGTTTGTGTAGAAGTTTTTAGTTATAAGAACATTATTTATTTATTTATCTATCTATCTATCTATCTATCTATCTATCTATCTATCTATCTATCTATTTATTTATTTATAATGTAGCATATCATACATGGACTATCAATATAAATTAACTTTTCAATTAGATTAGTAGAACCCAATAGAATATAAATGTTTAAAAGATCTATGTTCAAATTCCAATATCTAGGCCACCTAACCACTGAATGCAGTATTGTTTATATGAAAAAAAATATCAGATACTGGACCAGTATATGCACTCAGTTTACAGCCAGTCACAATGGGATCTACAGTTTGATGTGGGACCCTGCAGTCACACTGAGGAGACAATACCATGCCCCATTTATACAGTGAGTCCCAGCAGACAACGTGTGGGGTGTGGTGCAAATCCTATTCAGGATTGTCCATTGCCGACATGGTAGTTCATGGTAGTTCAAAACCTTTTTTGTGGGATCCTTTATATATCTTTCTATAACTGGGCGTTCAGTGACCCACTTGGCTGGTAGCCAGACTACTTTGTACACTTCCCTGGCTTTCAGAATACATGGCAACGAAAATGAAAACAAAAATTGGACCTTTTCAGGCTCAAATGACAAAAGGGATCGGAATATAAGAACATCATAGTTCTTATAGTTATTTAGTTATAAGAACAGGCCACACAACACAAGAAAGTCTCTGTGTCAAGGTTGAAACTTTGGCAGCTACGTGCCTCTGCATTTCAACTTGCCTTTAGAGTAAGGGGGGAGGTGTTACTTTTGAGTGGGTTAGATGGAGAAACGAAACTTCTACGATTCCGCTGAAGACCTTGAGAGCCTGGAACTTTTTCCAAGGACACCATAACAGGTGTGGATTTGAAGCAGACGGTTTCCATAACAAAGTGAACTTGTTTATATGGACTATGTAAGATGTTGGGGGTTTGACTGGGAAAATTATTGTTTAAGTCTATGAATTGGTGTGGGATCCTCAAAGTTAGTTTTGCTTCAACATTACATGCAGTGTATAAACAATAAGATTTTGGAGAGGGAATGAACCGGGAGTTTTATTTGGATTCTTGAGCTGGATGTTGACACTCTGTTGAATCAAGCTAAAGGATTGTTTCATCCAACTTGTAGATCACACAATGGCAAACTTGTAAAACTCACAAACCTGGTCTGGGGGATGATAATATATTCCACTGTCATTTTCTAGAACCTCTTTATTAAAATATGATACTTGGGTTTTAGCAGCCATCAGGATTAATAGCCATTGATGGTCTAATCTTTCATGACTTTAACTCATTCTCCTTTTAAAATCCTTCCACTGCATAGTCCCCATCTTCCTGACCATTTGGCTCATAGGCAACATGAATTAATGTATTCAAATTCTGTACTCATCATTTAACTTTATAGATCATAAAACTAGGATCTCACATAACTGCCTGCCCCATTTCTCTGATATATAAGTGCTTGTCTTGTAGTGTATCCAAAAGATATACTGTACAAACTTCCAAAGAATTGCTTCACATATGCACATTTGTCACAAGATGGTTTCATCATCAGTGATGTGACTGAGACATAAATGGACCAAAGGCCACAAGTGATACCATCCCCAAGCATAACATTTTTCCAAGGAAAACAGTGCCCAAATTGAGATGAAGTGATGTGTGGGCATAGGTGAAAAGCCGGGTTATTGGATGCAGGGTAATTCATTAGAGGAAAACATTATTTCTGCTACAAGTGACATAAAAATGAAAATAAATATTGCAAAGTGGCTTCTTCCCCCCCTTTTCAAAAGCAGTCCTGTCTCACTGTCTGCTTCAAGAAAAGACCCTGTTGTCTTTTTGTCTCTCCTTCATTATAAAAAGCTGTCTCCATCTTTGCCCCAGCCCAGCTCTTAATAATATTGGGTGACCTTTTTTCTTACTCCATATCTTTCAATATATTTCAGTGTGAAATTAGATTTGCCTTTTCTGCAGAAGGAACAGGCCCGGTTTGTGCCCTTTGGCTAGTCAATATTTTGCAAAGGGTAGCAAATTTGAGGCTCACCATTAGAACTGAAAGCCGGGGGCATCCTGGAAGGAAAGAGTAAGCTGAATATAGTATTGTACCACCTAAAAAAGTTAGCTCAAAGCAATGAATGTTTCCTGTTTTCATTCTTCTTGTTTAATATTTGTCCACAGTGATTGAGAGAGCTTTCTCCCATGACTTTAGGATGGATGCAGAGAGCCTCCATCACAGGCCAGAAACATGGGATCCACATCACAGGTTATACACAGGAAATAGAAATGAGGAAGAAGAAAATTATTTTCAGGTGATCATTTTCATATAATGTTCAACAGGGTTTGAGGCTGGATAGAAGAAATCCCTCACATGAACCAATTCAACAGGAAGTTACATGATAAGGAAAGAACATGACTGGGGGGGGGGGTGGATTGTGACATCTAGATCTGTCTCAATATGCACATGTTCACCCAAATGTATGAGTAAAGATGACTTTGTAGAGAAAATAGTGAGTAGAACTTTGTTCCCCTCGCTTGAAGCTTGGGACATCCAATTGATGACCACTAGAGTTTAAGGTATAGGAGATGACCAGGCTGAACCTAAGGGAGGGGTCAAATGCCTCATAAGTCACAAGTCCCTGCAAGAGATCTAAGTCCAGCCCACCTTGAATGCCTCTTAATTCCTATTCATTTGTCTTGACCGTTAGGAGCTCAGATTTTATAGAGAGCTTGACCTTGCAATAAATCTTTGTAGTCATTTGAACTGCTTGAATTTCCTGATTTCCCCGGCCTTTGACATTAGGTTTCCTCTCTTTTAATAATCAATTGTTATTAAAAAAAATAAGCAATGGTCTCCAGTATGAGTTTTATTTCCACAAATGATCGGGACCTCGGGGTATTCTGAAGGAATAGAAATGGTGAGAAATCACAGCCTAGTGGTGTGTATGTGGGGGGAGGGGGCTGCCCCCCAAAGAAAAGCGAACTCAGGGAAATGTTCACTTGTGTTTGCCTACTTATGAACAAGTGCTTGGTATCTGAATCATGACAACCTGATCACTGGTTGTGTGAAATGGTGAGCCTCTCTCAGTCACTGGTGAGCCTTTTTCACAGCACTGATGATGTTATCAAGAAACATCTGTAAGAAAACTACCAAACTCAGAGAACACCAAGGACCACACCACTTTCACTCCTCGTGGCCATGGTTTTGGAAGCTTACTTCCAACACATGTTCCAGTGCTTTTGAACCACCCTCCCCTTCCTTAAGATACGTTGGGACTGCTGGACATTTCTGTACAGAAGAAAGCTCATCTACACCTGCATTGACAGAACTAAATGGAAAGTTTCCTTTAAGGACAAATTGATTCCTAATGCCTCCCTGAACAGAACACATGCAGTTTTCTTAGCAATAATAACGAAGCATTCTGCATCAATCCTGTTTAATGACCAATAATTGCTTGAAGTTATGACAGCACCCCCCAAAATATTTTAATGACCCAGTTTTGAAGTTTTGATGGCCATGCATACCAGCAGCCACATGATTGTATTTTGGGCATTTGTCAAGTTGCTCGTTTTGCAGTGCCCTGCAGTCATGTTATCATGTTTTTTGATATTTTTTGCCAATTTCCAATATCTACTTCCGGCTTCCTAGAAGAGGCAGAAAGAGTTTTCCAGCAAAAACTGCCCATTGGGGAAAATAAGATTTCCTTAAGGACAGTGTTTGCTTAACAACTGCCATGTTCATTTAATGACCTCCACAAAAGCAATAGCAATAGCACTTAGACTTATACACCATTTCACAGTGCTTTTCAGTCCTCTCTAAGTGGTTTACAGAGTCAGCCTATTGCCCCCAACAATCTGGGCCCTCATTTTACTGACCTCGGAAGGATGGAAGGCTGAGTCAACCTTGAGCCAGTGAGACTTGAACTGTCGGCAGTCAGCAGAAGTAGCCTGCAATATAACCACTGCGCCACCATGGCTCTTAAGGTGATAAAATCAGGTGTGGTCACATGGTGACCTACTTAACAACATCAGTGACTTACAACTATAATTCAGAGCTCAAGTATGGTCATAAGTCAAGGACTACCTATATTCTTTTCTGGCTATTTATATCAACTTCCCATTATAGCACTGTACAGTATTTCATAATCTTGGTAGCTTTGCTGGCTGCGAAATTTTGGAAGTTGAAATCCACATATCTTAAAATCACCCCAGTTGAGAAACACTAGCATAGTCCCTGAAGTTTCCTAGTAGTTCCACATCCAAGAACTAATCCAGTCCAACTCTACTTAACTTTCTGAGATCAGCTAAGAGTTGCCACTAAACCACAAGAATATTTCTCTTAATTGTTTAATTATGTCTTTCCAATACTTGGAAAATAACTTGATTTGCTGCCCCAGAATATTTTGGTTGTATTTGAACATTAATAGCTACATGGTCTGCAAAGATCTTCCTGAAACTATTAAGATTATAACATATTGCAGAACTGTGTTCATTTTCTAGCATGCTTTTTACATGCAAAAACATTTTTGTTCCTTTTTTTCCTTTACTTTTTCTTAGAATCATTGAAGAAGAGTTATATGAAATGAGAAAACTAGCTTTGCTTCCTTTTTTAAAGTTATAATACAGTCATTACAACTTTATTTTGCTATTCCATACCATTTCTAAAGGAACTGAAAATCAGGTTAATGAAACCAAAATTTGTATTTTATTCCCTTAGCAACCAATGTTTCGCAATATTGGCGTATTGTATTCAAAGAATTACATTAGCCAAGTGCTTAATATTTTATAATCGCACTCATATTTTACATCCGATTACTTAATCGTGTTTCTTCAAAATGCACTGTATAAGCTAATGTTCTGCCGAACAATAGGATATGATAGTCATAACAATAAAACATTTCTCATTTGTTTTCCTCCTTTCTCTCGAGGGATGCAGCTGAAATGTAAAACTTCCTAATGGGTTACATCCTTGGTCCCAGGTTTTAAAATTAGAAAGTGCCATAGCTCAAAACAAAAAGGGGAAATCAAAAATAAGAAAGAGACAAAGGAAAGGATAAGGGATTTGTTTTTCCCCTTACTTTGTACAAAGAGTCACAATATTGTTTTATGTTCCGAAGAAATGTACTTTCTGCTCCTCACATCCTTGTGATTAAAAGTTTCTGGTCCAGTTGACATATCTCTAAAGCCTGTGATTAATACACTAGGTGTACATGTTTTGACTCAGTGCTGGCTATGAACATGTGGTCATATTTTGCTAAAAGGAAATAATTTCAAATAGCCATATTTATCAGCCATTTTCTGACAAATAATTGGACTCTGTTACTTGCTTTCTTTGCAATAACCTTTCTGTATTACTAGCTTTCTTTGCAATAATCCATTCAACAAAAATTTTAGAACTGGAACAACAACTGCTCTTAACCCTAGCAAAATATAGTCAAAGAAGCAGAAAACAACTTCTAGATATGATGGATAGCAACTCTCAGAATTCCCCCCAAATACAGCCCTGTGCTTAAAGAAAGCGCTAAGAAAGCTTATATGAGAAAAACTAGATAGAATAAAATATAATTGGGGCCTCTGTCACTACATCGGTGGCTCTCTTCTCCAATTGAGGTATATGAAGATCTGCCATTGTAGGCCTTCAAGTGAATCCTGACACTCCACTTGTTTTCTTTTGATGTATGGGGAGATACGGTCATGCTTTGTCATATGATTTGCTATCATATATACCTGAGTGGTATGTTAATGGATTTTGTTAACATTTACTTAATTATACGTCTGCTTCTTTTTTTCATCCGTCTGTTGTTAATAGCTATCAGGATATTTGCCTTTTCTCCATGTTTGCGTTTTACCACTATGCATTTGTTTGACAACTATGTAATATAGGATGTTAGACATGATGGGATACTAGCTGATCTAGCAGGCATCCTTTTATTTTCTTATATTGATTTCAGCAAAGCATTTGACAAAATTCCGCATGACAGTGTCATGAACAAGTTACTTAAATTCCAGAAGCTAAAAAGATCTGGCTTTTCCCTTAAGCCTAGATACTAACGGAGCCTACTATAGATGTCCTTTGTAATGTTGTCAAATAGTTGTGAACTGTTGTGAACTTCCTCTTTCATTTGGTACCGGTAGTATCCAAGGTATAGACTATGCAGAGAGTCCTCAGAAACAGTCCAACACACATATTGCCAGGGTATTGACAGGAACAGCAAACACTAAATGGCACAATCTAGTATCTGGCATTGCACACAGGAACATCTGCACAAAATATTGGCTAGTCCCGCCTAAGTCTAGATGGGAGATCCCAAAGATTATAGAGAATAAGAAAGATAAGATCCTGGGGAATTCCAGATCCAGACAGACGGACAGATACTAGTCAATCAACAAGACATTGTGGTAGTTGACAAGGACTAGAAGACAGCAATGGATGATAGATGTAGTGGTGCCAAAGAACTGCAATATCAGGAAGAAAGATATGAGAAGTTGGAGAAGTACCAGGGTCTAAAAGAGAAACTGGAAAGCATATAGAAAGTAAAGGCCAAAGTGGTTTTAGTAGTGGTAGGAGCACTTGGGGCTGTGATTCGTAAGCTGAGAGAGTGGCTCCAAAAGATATCAGATTCCTGTCCAGAAGAATGCAATGCTAGGAACAGCTAAGGTACTGAGCAGAGCCCTCACACTTCCAGGCCTCTGTTACAGACACCCAGAAGGGTGAGAAGACTCACTCTCACTCTCACTCTCTCTCTCTCTCTCTCTCTCTCTCTGCGTGCGAGAGAGAGGGAGGGAGGGAGGGAGAGAGGGAGGGAGGGAGGGAGGGAGAGAAAGAGATTTTTTTGTTAGCTGCCCAAGCTTATTTTTTTAGATGAGGGGCAACCATATTTGTTTGCTGAACTCCAGCAACACACTCCATTGTGTCCAACAGGGCTCTGTTTTCTTTTTCCTATAAAATTCCAGTTAGGCTTCCGAGATGCACCTGCTATGGTATAGGTGGAGCAACTATCACATTGTTAATTTTTGCTTGACTACTTACTTATCTTTAGGTTAAAGGAGGACAAGCCATAGCCCATAGGTCAGCTATGACCTTGGGCTACATGAAATGCAGCTGTCCTGTTCCACGACACTTCACTTATATTTCCTATGACATAGCTAGAATTCTGATTCCTTGCAAAATATAGTACATGTAGTAAATGTACTATAGTGGTTTTTGCGCACAATTGGAAACTATCCAATCATAGCTTATTATGTTATCTGAATTCAGCTTGTGCAGTCAGTTTATGGTTCAATGTGTTGTATGAACCCAAAAGATTGGTTTCATTGGAAGAAGCATGATCATGAGAACTGTGGTTAAGTTTGTCACAAACACTGTCAGTCTTGACAGATTGTTTCCTTGTGGTGGTGTGTCACCATGAATTTGGCAAAGTGGAGATGTCTTATTTTGCCAAGGTTTTCAGTGCTTACAGACATTATTTATATCATAACATGCTTGCAAAACTATTGAGAATTACTATTGTTCATTTATTAGATTCTTCTACTGATGCAATCATTGTGACACAGTCTTACAGAGTTACCATCCAGCATTCATTAATTTTTTAAACAAGATCATCCCTCCACCACTTAACTAGCCCACCTTGACTGATTTCAGAAAAGCTAAGCAAGGTCAGGCTTGTTTAACACCTTTATGGGCAGTCACTTGGAAATCCCAGGCTAAAAGCTAGAATGGAAAGTAATAAATAAATAAATAGTGAATTACTTCCATTCAATTGCCAAGAAAATGTATGTAATAATATAAAGTCACTGAAATGACCTCCACCTTTAAAATGACCATATTCACATATGGAGAACAAGATGTAATACACCGTTCAACCCAAACAGAATAATTCATCCATCTAGCATCATTTTGGGAGTCACAAATATGACAATGGCAACTCTCAATCATGTCACACCCCAATGACTTTCTCACTAAGTGGACAGTTCCAGTTTCTTCACAGCTGCAACTGACGTTTCTCCCTACAATTGTCATTTGCTTGTATTTCCCTTGGATTTCTATACCAACCACTTATTTTATTTTTCTTGGTCAGGGAATAAAATGGTCTCTTTTGATGGAATGGAACAACTCATGGCAGTCAGTTCACTGCTGCCAGCTTGCTACTGCCAACTCACAGCTACCAAGCTGCTTTAGGACAATTCCACATGGCCAACTCGCCGTGGGGACACCTCACCATGGGTGGCTGGAGGGAGAGCCAGGTGAGCCGGCAAGCAGGTGGGCAGAGTGCAAAGTGCCTCAGGGTGGGTGGTGGGGAGGCAGTGGTGGTGGTGCCTCCAAACCCAGCATGGATGCCAATCACTGATGCCATCGATCCAGATGCCGATTTGCATCCGGCTCGGAGCTACCACTGATGCTGCCACTGCCGCACTGGGCTTGGAGCCCAATGTAGCAACCGTGGTAGGGGTGTGCAAAAATGCTAAGTTCCCAGCCTCTGCCTCCCCACCACTCATCTTGACTGCTGCCACCACCGTCCCCAGCCTCTTCTGCTTAGAGCCCAGCGTGATGGTAGCAGCAGTGGGGGATGTGAAAATGGGGAGCCCCCAGCCACTGCTGCCTCTTCACTGCCTTCCCTGATGCACTCTGCCAACCTGCTCACTCGGCTACCCAGTTCTCCCTCTGGCCATGTGCACTGATTTGTCCCTGCATTGAGTTGGCCATGTGGAATTATCCTGTGGCAGCTAGGTGGCTGTGAATTGGCAAGAGGCGATTTGGTGGTGGTTAACTGGGGGCAATGAGCTGGCCACACTGAGCTGACCCCAGCAAGTTGTCCTAGAGACTTCTTTTGGGGGTTTGGAGAAACACCAGGTAGCTGTGATGAGTGAGCCTGTAAACCTCTGAAATGACAGAACCCAATTAAATACAACTACCTCCAAATTTTGTTTCAGAACATTGGATCCAATGCAACTTTCTGGTTAACTAAATTTGTAAAAAGTGGGAGAGTTGAATATGTTTTTGGGTTTCAAGAGGAGAAATTAAAATGGTATTAAAACATCTACTCAAGTAACACGAGCAGGAAAAGAGAGAGGGAGTGAGAGAAAGAGAACGCCCAATTTAGTTTATTATGGCTTTAGGAGACTGATACTTTCTACCACCTGAACAACATCAAAGTTGTTTTAGAGATAGAAAGAGACAGTTTAACTTCACTGTCCAGTATTAAGCATCTACTATCTCTGGGCGACAAAAATCCAGACAATCACAAAATGCTCCTATGCATATGGTCAGCTTGACCTAAAATGCAGAGAACCTAAACAAACACAACAAGGTAGTGTCCAAATCTTTGCTCAAGGACACTGAAGTTGTATTGCTTTGCGGAGAATGGAAACAAGAAAAATGAAGATGCAGTTGTATACCTCCAGAATCCTTTCTCCACTTCCCTTCATATTTTTCAATTATTTACCTGAATTACAAGTAGTTAAAAAAATACAAAGAAAAAGTGCAGTACAAAGAATTAGCCACAATTATACTTTGATTTCATTCACATAAAATCCTAACTCTCTCATAGCTCTTTACCATTCAGTCTGGCAACCCACAGTCTTGCTATGTAGGTCAATGATGGCCATTTGGGAAAATACAAAATGCTTTATTTCCACTCCTAGGTGACATATCATGATGTTTGCACCAGAAGAACTCCATTCTATCAATGGGTTTCTTTTCATTAGTTAGGCAGATAGTAGTGGCTGTGGTGTTATTTTTTCAGCCACTCTTTTACTTTATCTTCTTCTTTTCTTTCCAATTGGGTGGCTTGGTGGGGTTTTGACTTAACTCTACAATTAACTGCCTTTCTCAGTTTCAGTAATACAGTACAGTAATACAGTAAGCCAGGAGAAAATATTTTGATTCTCAATTGCCCCAGTAGTTTTGGCTTTAAACTCTTCCTTCCTTCCTTCCTTCCTTCCTTCCTTCCTTCCTTCCTTCCTTCCTTCCTTCCTTCCTTCCTTCCTTCCTTCCTTCCTTCCTTCCTTCTTCTCTTTCTTTTCCTTCCTTCCTTCCTTCGTTCCCTGCCATAGACTTGAGTGCATTGTTTTAAAATTATTCATTAATAATTTCCCCCTTTTCACATGTTAAAATTTAAAAAGCAAATACAGAAGAGTTTTTGTGGGTTCCTAAAAGCTCTTGGACTTTAATCATTGCACCTCAACATTCCAAGCAAGAATTGGTAGAGCAGAAATATGCTCCCACTTTCCCGTATGCTTGGGTGAGTCATGACATTATTTATCTCTGGCATATATTTTACTTCTTAATCTACATCTGTGCCAGTATTGGATGTGAGCTTTGTGGTTTCCATTGTGTGGATGGTGATTGAACAGCTTTATTATACTATTGTCTGGCTTTATGGTGATATATTGGATGATTCATAAATTCACTGTTAGACAGAGCAAGTCTAGAAAGGAAGCCTGTTGTTATTTTTCTATCTCCTGCTCATCTTACCTGTGTGGCTTACAGCTGGGAAACCAAAATGTTTTTTTAGAAATGCCACTTGATAGGACATCAAATCAACTGGGTTTATCTATTGTTACTGCTAATCTACCACAGAGACCATAAATCCAATTTTGACTCCTTAATATTACTTCTTCTATTTCTAATTCAAGCAGTTAAAAATAATCATAATCTCACTACATAGTTTAGGCCTCACTTTCTGTTCCTATTTCACATTTGTAAATGCTTCTCTGATTACCACTGTTATTATTGTTGCTAATAGCAGGACTGATAAAGAAAGGCTAGTCTTACTATGTAGGCTTAAGTGCCTCTTTTACGTGCATATCAATTATTATTACTAGATAACTAGGGCTGTTACTATTATATTAGTATAAATTCATGTTGAAATAAGGCCAAATCTTATTGTTTTTAGAGAGGGAAGGAAGAAAGGAAAGTTTCCTAGGATAGGCCTCTGAGCATACCAAATGAAAACTGATTGCTCAGTGGATTCCATTTACTTCCACATGTTAGATATAATTAGCCATAATCTTGGCTGAATCTACTGGTTCTGAACTGCAGCTTAATGTATAATCCTGTTTCTTTGTGCCTGACAACTGCAGGGAATCACTAGATAGCAGCAAAGACTTTTCTGGTTTTTCATGTTGCCATCTAATGGTTACATGAAAGTTTACAATCCAAATTTGTCAGGCCCAATAAGTGTAGATAGTCCTCAATTTATGACTATGGCTTAGCAATAGTTTGAAATTCTGATGGACCTACCTGAGTGAGTATTTATGACTTGGATTCAAAGTTCACACACCCCCTGCGGTCACATGACCACACTTCAGCCACTCAGCAACCAGGCCACACTTAGGGCCGTTTGCAGCATCCCACGGTCATGTGATCACATTTTACAACAGTTTTGCTGAAAAATGGTATGTACTTCCAGTTTTGGTCAAACCCATACTCATAGAAAGCCATTGGTTAATGGTTTCCTAACAACTTTGGTGTTCCCTTAGTGACTACCACAAAAAGTTCATAAAAATTAATATTTTATGATTGTAATAATAATAATAATAATAATAATAATAATAATAATAATAATAATAATAATAATAATAATAATAATAATAATAATAATAAAGTTGGAAGGGACCTTGGAGGTCATGTAGTCCAACCCTCTGCTCAGGCAGGAAACCCTATACCATTTCAGACAAATGGCTGTCCAGTCTCTTCTTAAAAACTTCCAGTGTTGGAGCATTCACCGCTTCTGGAGGCAGGTTGTTCCACTGGTTAATTGTTCTAACTGTCAGGAAGTTTCTCCTTAGTTCTAGGTTGCTTCTCTCCTTGATTATTTTCCATCCATTACTTCTTGTCCTGCCCTCAGGCGCCTTGGAGAATAGCTTGACTCCCTCTTCTTTGTGGCAACCCCTGAGATATTGGAATACTGCTATCATGTCCCCCTCGTCCTTCTCTTCATTAAACTAGACATACCCAATTCCAGCAACCGTTCCTTATATGCTTTAGCCTCCAGTCCCCTAATCATCTTTGTTGCTCTTCTCTGTACTCTTTCTAGAGTCTCAACGTCTTTTTTACATCGTGGTGACCAAAACTGGATGCAGTATTCCAAGTGTGGCCTTACCAAGGCATTGTAAAGTAGTATTAATACTTCACGTGATCTTGATTCTATCCCTCTGTTAATGCAGCCCAGCACTGTGTTGGCTTTTTTGGCAGCTGCAGCACACTGCTGGCTCATATTTAAGTGATTGTCCACTAGGACTCCGAGGTCCCTCTCACAGTTACTGCTATTGAGCAAGGTACCCCCTATACTATACCTGTACATTTGGTTTTTCTTGCCTAAATGTAGAACCTTGCTTTTTTTCACCATTGAATTTCATTTTGTTAGATAGTGCCCAGTGTTCAAGTCTGTCCAGATCCTCCTGTATCTTAAGCCTGTCTTCTGGAGTGTTGGCTATTCCTGCCAGCTTGGTGTCGTCTGCATGAGTAACTCATTGTCATGAGTTACAACCATGATGGGAGGGCTCCATTATGGTTGTATCATAACAACTACTTGTATGTATTGGCTGGTGTCTTTCAAAATATACACTTTCATAGGAATTCAGAATAACAGAGTTGAAAAGGACCTTGGAGGTCTTCTAGTTCAACTCCTTGCTCAAGCAGGAGATTCTATACCATTCCAGACAAATGGTTGTCCAGTCTCTTCTTAGAAACCTCCAACGTTGGAGCATCCACAACTTCTCAAGGCAAAGCTGTTCCACTGGGTAATTGTTCTCAATGTCAGGAAATTTCTCTTTAGTTCTAGGTTGGTTCTCTCCCTGATTAGTTTCCATCCATTGCTTCTTGTCCTGCCTTCAGGTGCTTTGGAAAATAGGTTTGCCCCCTCTTTTTTTGTAAAAGCCTCCCAGCCCCCTGTCATGACCCCCTAGTCCTTCTTTTCATTAAACTAGACATACCCAATTCCTGCAATTGTTCTTCATATGTTTTAGCCTCCATCCATTAATCATCTTTTTTGCTCTTCTCATCCCTCTTTCTAGAGTCTCAACATCTTTTTTTTTTAACATGAACAGGAGTTTATGAAAATTAGTTCAATCTGTTGATATCCACCTTTTTTCAAATCCAGTCTATGCTTGTAATGGAAGCAGGCCATTCTGAGTTTGCAAAGTGACACTATTATCCTAAATTTCTGGCATATTTCTATTCTCTTCTTCAAAGAAAGCAATATTAGAAACGTTCTGGCTAAACCTTGTGCTTGTCATTTTGCTGTCTACTTGCATCTCTGTCCTGTGTCTGTGATTTCTCCTTCACACATTGCCCTTCTTGCAACAGGCTATAGGATCTTCCCCCACCCATACATATGTACACACTTTTTTCCCTATCATGCTGTTTCTACTGCTCTTTGCTTGCCCTAAAGATATTTGTTAGAGGAGAAGGAGATGGCAGTATTATGTTCCTCAAAGCTGCCCTTGCTTCTTATTCTCAGTGAAGAGAAAACAGGTTAACCCTTCACTCTTTTCTTTTGGTGAATGCCTTTTGTCTTCCTTAAACTTGGCAAAGGAATACCAGCTTAGGTTAGCATCTCAGGGCCAAATGACAATAGACAAGACTCACACAATCTGATTTTTTAAACGAGTCTCAGGCACTCAGTCTTTGTTGAAGGGAAGTAAGAGTACAGGGAGAAATTAGACCAAGGAAAAACATTCAACAAATTAGTAGATCAGAACTCTGCCATGTTTCAGTGTTAGGGAACTTAGGCCTCCCAGATGCTGCTGGACTTAGCATCTTTTCCCATTGGCGATGTTGGTTTGAACGTGCTGGAATTAGTGGCCCAGCCTCCAGTCTTTCCTCCATGTTTATTTGACTCAATTTTAATAACATTCTTTGAGTTATTAGGTGCCATTCAAAAAAACCTACCATTGTCTCTTTTCAGCTGTTTCCAAAAAAGTTCCAGGTAACAGCAATTTGGAGGTAATAACTAACAAAGTTACTGAGCAAATCTGCCTAGATGTATGCAAACCATCCAAAAAGCTATCTATCAGGGCTACTTTGATTTCTATGTCTTCACTGTACAGAGAGCTATGCTTGATGGCCAAAGAAAGCTATTCTAACTCTATAATCACATTATTTCTAACTCTATAATCACATTATGTACGCCGATTCCAGGTGCCTAGGCAGAATCTATATTTAGACAATGTATGAGTCCCAATTTATAAAATAAAATGGAGGGCACTTCCTGGGTCATAGCACATATCTACTTTTGATTGTTAAGGTCAAGACTGGAACTAAGGAAAGATAACCCCAAAACTTTTGCAATAAACACAAAATAAAAGTTGTGTTTGTGCTTCAAGAAATCTCTAATTTCCACAGATTTACCTTTTTTTTTTCAAGTTTGAATGGAAGATTATGTTTTTTTGAGGTTTACCTCTATTCTAATTGAATTAGAATCAGCCAGATTTTTATCTACTTTGCTTTTTCAATGGCAATTTAAATTGCTCAGGGGGCTGAAGTATTTGTTTCATCAAACCAAAATATTCAGAACCTTTGCACCATCCTTCAGTTAGTTTAAAAATTATTACATTTTCATTTCACAACCAAAGCTAAAATGCTTAAGCCTAAGATGAATGAATGAATGGATGGATGGATGGATGGATGGATGGATGGATGGATGGATGGATGGATGGAGGAAGGAAGGAAGGAAGGAAGGAAGGAAGGAAGGAAGGAAGGAAGGAAGGAAGGAAGGAAGGAAGGAAGGAAGGAAGGAAGGAAGGAAGGAAGGAAGGAAGGAACTGTGCTTCAATCTACTTTTCAACAGAAAAGGTTCCCAAAGTAGCTTAAAATCGATCAGTTAAAGCAAGGCAAATCCCCAGTTTTAGACGTGCTAGGCAAAAGTTATGACACAGCAATAAAACACTAAAGAAGAGAACAGCAACCAGCAAAAATACTTCAAGATGGAAAGTAACTCTGTCCACTTGATGATATTATCTCACTTCCTATCTCTTTCTGCCAATGAATCAGTAAATATTACAAATTAAGTTTCTTACAAATGGTCTAAAGAAAATTCCCATCATTCTCAGCCACAAGAATCATGGCCATATTAACTGACCATGAAGGAAACTATAATACTCTTCATAATGTGAAGAGTATGCCATAGGGAAGATTATTCTAGATCAATTTCAGCAGCTTTAAGGTGTAAGGACTTTAACTCCCAGAATCCCCCGTGTTAGCATCTTAAAGCTCCTGAATTTGAGAAACAGTGATTTAGATGTGGGGGTTGAATGTGATTTTAACTTTCTGAGCATGTTTTAAAAAATTTACAAATTTTCAGTCTTGACCCTAGCAACTATTAAGGAACTGATTTCATTTGAAGCCCCAGAGTGGCCATTTTTAAAATGTGTTTCTTTATTTGCAACCATTGGAGATGCGAAATTCTCTGATGCTTTCTGAACAGCTTTTGGAGAGACAGCATTGCTTTGCAATGTCTCACTTTCTAACACTCATCACTCCCCAGGCCCGCATGCTAGTTTGCCATTCCAAAAATCACCATGGTGACTGAGCTGGGAGCAGTCTTGTTCCATTGGCAGTCAACATTTGGAGAGCATCAAGGGGAAAATGTAAGCAGAGAGCAGCACTGACTATGATAACAGTGGAATCCTTGCCTGCTTTTGAAGCACCATTAAAGCGTTAATCTAAATGTGGAAATAAAGGAAACTATTAGAACTTAGATTTGTGGACACCTCAGATAGGTTGCTGGCTACCTACCAGTTTTCTTGCTGAGGACACATGGTGCAAAAGGAAAAATGGCTTCATTATTTATTTTATTAATTTATTGTGCAGTCAAAATACTTTCCTAACATTACAAGAAGATGAAATGAAAGAACTATTGCATTTTATAGTTGAGGATAACAATCTAGCATTTTAGGATGTGAGACATTGCCATGTCTATTTTTTTTCTTTTTTTAGAAGCTGAAGTATTGTCACCCTTAAAAAACTATGGCAGAAAGAAAAAGAAAGAGGAATATCAGAGTAACATTTCTATGTCCATTTAGGTTCAATCTACCTTTTTAAAAAAAGCATTATATATTTTCTACTGATTAATACATTAATATTATTTTCTTACCGATAGTTTCCATTCTGATCCTTATCTTCACTATCAAGGAGTGGCCGGGCTAATATTATTTAGAAAGATGTAAAAATGACATCCTTTAATATCAGGCACAAACAGAGTAAATTTGAGCCTATGAGTAGGCTTTTTGAGAGTCAAATCTTGATTTACTGTTACAAGAAATAAACACAGTATGAGCTCTTGAAAAATCAAATGTTTTTGATTTCTGCTGAAGATCCTGTTTCAGTCCATTTGAAAGCTAGTTAGTGCCTTTTGGGCAGGGATGAACAAACCATGCTTGAATATAATCAAGTACAAGTAAGTACACAATGGAAAAAACATTGGTCACTATTTTTACCTATGTGCAGGTGATTTCTAACAAATAGATGATAGTAGAATAAGGAAATCTACCTTGGTAAATGGAAAAGAAGGAATAGATATCTGAGTGACAAAGATCTTTCTAGTTTCTGAAGCTATGCAGGTTTGGGCCTACTTAACATTTGGGTGGGAAATTTTATTTAAGGAAACTAGAAACCTCTGAAAGTTAAGGGGCTGCTCAACTTATTTTCCAAAGCACCAGAAGGCAAGACAAGAAACAATGGATGGAAACTACTCAAGGAGAGAAGTAATCTGGAATTAAGGAGGAACTTCCTAACAGTGAGGACAATTGACCAGTGGAACAGTTTGCCAAGTTGTAGGTGTTTCATCACTGAAGGTTTTTAAGAAAAGACTGGACAGCCACCAGTCTGAAATGGTATAGGGTTTCTGCTTGAGCAGGGGCTCGAACTAGAAGACCTTCAAGGTCCCTTCCAGCTCTATTCTGATTGATTGATTGATTAATGTTAGTATGGCTATTGTTTCTTTTCTGGAGATAAGTCTCAGCAAGGATTAATATGTTGTGAAAGCTCTCCTCCCTTCTTTCCCATCTTTTTACCTATGGTTGAGGGGTGAGGATGGCGGGAAGAGAAATATGAGGTATTATCTTAAGGTTAACCTTTCCCGGAAGATAAATGAATTGGTTAAGTCTACAGATAAATGTACAACATTCCAGTATACAGTAGATATGACAGGATTAATGATGAATAGAAATTTGCTTTTACCTTCTGACATAATTAAAATGTTCAGCACATTAAAGTGTTGTGTCAGTATCACTACATATTTTCATTTCAAACTTCAAATTCATTCTCTGTGGCAATTTTTCTTGCTACTTCAGTAACGGGCTGTATCATCTAGAAAGCACTTAAAGAGAAATCTAATAAAAACATGGCATTTGTTTTCAGATCATTGTGTATATATGTTTTTACTCTTTGGGGCAGCTTTATCTACCCCTTGAAGATAAAAGAAAGCATAAGGCCTTGGAGGATCAAAAGAGAATATGAAAATAAATTTCATAATGCTACACAACCAGCTATGCTTTCTGGAAACAAATGTTACCAGTTTCAGAGATTCTAGTGTTGATGTTAATAGCATAATCATCCTGAACCTTCTGCAGACTAAACAATTGGTTAAACCTTGAGGAAAACCCATTGTGGTGAGATAAAATTAGCACCTGACAAACACTGAGAATTACCAATCATAATTTCATAGTCACGGGATGTTGATTTTCATATTGAACAAAATGGAGAATAAGATATAATACTCCCCATGTTGTAATAATTGAACAAAATGTAATTATTGAACAAAATGAAGAATAAGATATAATACTCTCCATGTTGTAATAAAATGTTTAGTTCACATAAGATGTAAATCAATACATTGGGTGTTTTAGCTAACATACAGTTCTTTCGTAAACCATGTTTGGTATGAATGAAGGTGTGACTTCACTCTTCACCTGCATTCCAACAACTGAAGCTGTCACAGTAATGAAACAACGGCTACAAGAAGGCACATTAGGAAACAGAACCAACCTCAGCCCAGACCACATATGTGCCATGCTGGACCTCTGCCTGACCACTACCTATTTTAAATACAATGAAGGTTTCTACAGATAAAAACACAGCTGTGCCATGGATTCACCTCAGTGGTGGGATTCAGCTGGTTTGCACCACTTCGGCAGAACCGGTAGCTAATTTTTTGTTGCCCAGGCCCAGAACAGACTTCCGGAAGCAGCATCCACACAGAGAACCGGTTGTTCACATATTTGAATCCCACCACTGGTTCACCTGTGTCCCCCATTGTGGCCAATCTCTACATGGAATAGATAGAAACCAAAGTCCTAAACTCCTTCACAGAAACCATGACAGCTTCAATTATTGGAATGCAGGTGAAGAGTGAAATCACATCATAAAAAAACATGGTCCTAAACTCCTTCACAACGAACTTCACCCACTCACTGGTATAGGTATGTGGATGATACTTCGGTCAAGATTAAAACACAGGAAGTGGAAGCCTTCACCAAACACATCAACTCTGTGGACAGATACATTAAGTTCACATAGGAAGATGCTAAGGAAAATAGTCTGGCCTTCCTGGACTGTGCAGTACACACGAAGGAAGCCAGAAGCCTAACACTGAAGTTTACAGACAATCCACAGACAAAGATCAATGTTTACATTTTGATTCTCACGATCCATCGGAGCACAAAATGGAAGTGACCAGAACCCTATACTACTGGGCTCAAGGCCTGCCTATCAGCAAAGATGGAAAAGAAAATGAAGGAAGTCCTCAAAACGTGTGGCTATCCCAACTGGGCTTTCATCAAATCTAAAAAAAGATCCAGCAGGAGCAAAACAATGATGTCAATGTTGCTAAGGTGGGTGAGCCTTATGTCATGCTGGATGCCTTCTCCCACACAATTTACAAAATAATTATCCAGGGTGGTGTTTTTTGTTTTTTGTTTGTAATTCTCATAGGAAACACATGAACCCCAAGAATTTACCAAATGCATGAATAAATGCAAACTATCCCAGCCAATTTTTATGTAGTTTGCATAGCAGGTAACAGTCAGCATGGATCTATCCCACTGACTAAACAAAGTCAAAGGTTTTGTTTTTGTTTTGCATACTGCTCCCTTCCTGGAAAGGAAAAGTAAGTGTTTGCCTGTTTGAATTTTTGGCCTAGCTGCAAAAAAGTCTTGCTATTTAATCTTGAATTAAGCATAATTCAAGCATTAAAACAACCAACTTACAGAAAGTCCTCCTGCCCAAGGCTCTACAAACTAGCATAGTCTGCATTGAATTGCTCAGTGAAGCTTAACGGCTTTGAAATGTGCCAGAATACCCATACACACATTAAAGCTCAACAAACCAACCCAAAGACTTCAACTGTAATAGATTTAAAATTTACAATTTCTGCAACCATGCAGTTGCTTCAGCACTTAAATAGTTGCCACAATCCTGCTCCTGCATCTACAACAATAAAACAAACTTCAGAATGGGTTTTCGGTCCTGAACCAGATAACTGTCTTGCTTTAATATCTCTCTTCCTCCCCATCCCACACTTGAGGGAGCTAAGCTTTGTTCTGAGCTGTGTTTGAAACACCTGAAACAGTCATGTGTAGTATCAGAGAATTGCGCAGCAAGTGTCCAAATGGAATCAGAGACCCTGACTCGAACTTGTAGTTTTATATAAATAAATATATTTTATGTGTGTATATATACATCAAACAAGGTAGTCGGGCAAACAGGAGCATCATGAGGTAAATTACAAAGCACACTGGGCACATAGAAGAAAAAGGCGGGAAAAAAGGGAAACCCCCCTTCCACACCCACAGCAACCAATCACAGTGCAGATTGCCTCACGCAGGAGCCAGCACTCTTCAACCCATCAGCCATAACTGTGTGTTCTGGCTCACTGCACAACCTCACTGCCCCAGCTACTAAATCTAAATATCTTAACATGTAGCTATGCATCTTTTCAACCCAGAATGTTGTAAACACCCCTAGGTAATAATGTGTATATTTTGAAAATCAACACTTATTTTCCATCATTAAGAAAATTAATCAATTTCTTTCAAGCAAATAAAAAGAATCATTGCTGCGGTCTCTAACTAGATAAGAACTGATATTCATACTTCTTTATTTGAGAGCCATTCTGAGGAATATACTCTTAAAGTAGGATTCTTAGGAAATTTATTTTGAATTGTGTGAATTTGTAACAGGAAGTATAGGCTCGAATTCTATGAACAATGAGCAGAAGGAAGCTCAACAAAGTGATTTCTCTTCCCATCCTTTCAACTTCCCTCGCAGCCCCTTTTCTCTATGGATTTTCCCTTGAGGGTAGGTGGGCAATCTGATACAAGATAGACTATATTGGGAAGAGGAAATTGAACAGCAGCATCTCTTTTTTAAATGAATGGAACAACTCATGCTGGGAATATAAAAAAAAACCCCAGTAAAACAAGAATACTTATAGCAGTGTAAATACTGTATCAGCAAAAATGAACTAAATCAATAAAAACATGACATTTAGTATCAACACAAACATTTTTAGAAGAAAATAACTGTAGCTTGGGGTTGAACTGTAGTATCCTTGATGCTCTCTGAGTTTGGTTGTTAGCTGACAAAAGTTTCATCACCCTACTAGATAATATCATCAGTGTGAGGGAGGGTGGGGTTTGCTCTTGTTACTGTTGATGAGGATGTGGTTTGGTAGTTTCTTGATTAAAACATTGTTTTTTACTTGTTTGCCTGGTGCAAATCCCCACTTATCTGGGTATTGGCTGCTGGAGGGGATATTTTCTGGAGGGGGTGTTTTTGTTTCCTTCATGGCTTATTTATTTATTAAAGAAATTTATATGGCCATCCAACTCATTCATGGTTACTCCAAGCAGCCTACAGAACTGAAACTTCAAACATAAAACTCAGCAATCCCCCAACCCCTTTGGTGACAATATTTAAAAAAAAAAAAAACTTCTGGAGAGAGACTGGCTGAGCCAAGGGGAGGAGTCACATTTGGGAATTACTTTGAAATCCCTGTGCAGGCACAAGAGGGTGAAGTCTGGCCCCCTTGAATGCCATTGAACCTTATCTAGTCTTACTTAGGTACAAACTGTCAGTCTGATAAGATTTTTGTGTTTAGGGTTGAGCAATAAAGCAGCTAATTGAACTTGTGGATCTGGTTGTTCACACCTGACAAAATCAAGTCATGGGCTCCATATCAACCTTTACTCTCTCTTTGGAATGGTGTGTAAATGTGCTTATCTCTATGTGTCTATTGATGGCTGATCTGTCAGAATATTAAGCTTTCCTGATTTCCCTAGCATTTTTGGATTTGGTTTGGTCTAGGTAGGATAGTGGTTTCTAACTGCCAGTCCACGGCCTACTACCAGACTGCAGCCCGTTGGGAACTGGGTCACACAAGTGGTGGGCAAGCATGTGAAGCTGCATTTGTGCAAGCAGTGAACACACACATGAAACCATTCCATCTCCCCTTCCTTCACCACAGCCGTCATTCTGTGGAGCTGGAAATGTTGGCGACCAGTGGTGTAGGTAGGATATACATAGATTCCCACTTGAATCTGTGGTTGAGTCTGTCTATGTGTTATTTTATGTTCATCATGTCTTTTCAACATTGAACAAGTGTTAGGAAATACTTTTGCCTAAAATGATTAGTTATCTACTGACTCTGAATGTGATGGGGCAGGAGGAAATGACTAGAAAATGTACTTAGGAAAAACAATGCATAGAGAATACATGTTTGAGTATATGCTGTCTATCTGTCTGTCTGTCTCAACTCACCATTCATCTATTTTTATTTTATGCTACATATTTGGTCCATGGGGTCACAAAGAGTCAGAAATGACTTAGTGATTGAACAACATATTTGATAAATGTCTAACTGAGTATTTTTATTAAATTCTGTGTGACCATGCTACTTAGGATCTTTCCAAAACTGATTTTAAGATAGAGGACAAAGGTTAGAAATAATATCACCTTTTTATTGTATTTTGGAGACTGAATTCATGCATTACCTATAGGTTTCATTTAATTCATGGGAGCCCACAATCCAGCTGGTGAGCGTTTCTTTCCCTACCTTGATTTCTAACATAGCTTCCTTTATTGGGATTGCAATTATTTCAATTATTCTGCCTACACCAGGAGAATATAATTTGGATTTCATAGGAGACTGGTTTCATGTATATTTAGACTACAGTATGTAAGACTCTTTGACAAAAAATTGATTATAAATGCCTTAAAATATAAAATACTTTTTTTAATCAGGAATTTATATTGACAGTATGTGTTCCATAATGCATTCTTTTAGAGCACCAACTGATCTGAAAATGTAGTATCCCATGCATTGCTGTCAACTCAGATCTTCTAGAGACTTTATGAAATGGGAGAGCATTTTCTACATTAATATAAGAATATTGGGATCACAATTCTCAGAATCCCCTTTGCCCAAATCTGCCCTGCCTATTTTAATTTGAGGTCTTCAATACTCTAAATCCAAAACATATTGGGGCATTTTCTGAATAAGTAATAGTGAACCCCTAGACAAGAACATTAAAAATGTGAATTAAAAAGGACAACCCCCCCCCCAAACACTCACAAATCTATTGCAAAAATAATAATATTCTGTGTTTTTGGTTTTTGTTCTTTTTAATTCATATTTTAATGTTCTTGTCTAGTTTTGTTTTGTCTTTCATAATTTTGTTTCTTTTGTATTTTGTATTTTAATCTTTTGTATAAAATAATTAAAAATAATAATAGTGAATACCTAGGTCAACGTTTGATCTGGCTTGAGAGTTTCAGCTGATATTATCCTCCTTCCTTAAATCTCTTAGGTCTCTCCAAGTGTGTCCTTTTCCAAGTTCTGAATCTGTACTGTCCTTACAAGAAAATACAGTTAGCATGGAACAATAACCAGGGGCTCACATTAGCCATCTCTTTCCATTCTCTGTGGTTTCTTTTTCAACTCTAATTGAGAGTTAACATTTAGCTTGTAAAAGCCAGCTGAAGGAAATGGCCCTTTCTAATCATGTTTGCTAGCTCTGTTTTTCCAGCCATCATGTTGTTATTTCAAATGTTTTTTTCTATTGACATTACAATCAGTAAAGTAGCATACAAAAGGATAAATGGTTCAGGGATATTGAAATTGTCATTTCATATCACCATGAAGGGTTCTTCTTAAGTCACAGCAGCTGCAGTTTAAAACAAACAGAAACCAAATATTTGGATGCAAGGAAGAACGAAAAAGGATGGAAAATAATATGGAAGCAATTTTAGTGCCCTGATGTAAAACCACTGTGGGGTCTCATCTTGAATGCTTACTGATGTCAACCAATTTCAAAAAGACTTTTCAGACAGAGGATCAGTGGCATCTCTTCGGGATTAAGTAAAGAGTAAAGTCTTAAGAGAAAGAAAGAAAGCTGGATTTTAGGAGACCTATCAAAAAAACACTCCTTCATGGATTACTGCCTTGTCGTGGCAAAGGGGCTTGCGTAACTCAATGAAGTTATGAGCTATGCCATGCAGGGCCACCCAAGATGGACAGGTCATAGCAGAGAGTTCTGACAAAATGTGATCCACTGGAGAAGGAAATGGCAACCCACTCCAGTATCTTTGCCATGAAAACCCCATGGACACTACTAAAAGGCAAAAAGATATGACGCTGGAAGATGAGCCCCTCAGGTCGGAAGGTGTCCAATATGCTACTGGGGAAGAGCAGAGGGCTAGTACTAGTAGTGCCAGAAAGAGTGAAGCGACTGGGCCAAAGCCGAAAGGACGCTCAGCTGTGGATGCATCTGGTGGTGAAAGTGAAAGGAAAGTCCGATGCTGTAAAGATTTTTTCTCCATAGGAACCTGGAACGTAAGATCCATGAATCAAGGCAAACTGGACGTGGTCAAACAAGAGATGACAGGACCGAACATCGACATCTTAGGAATCAGCGAACTAAAATGGACAGGAATGG